>APFE030240190.1:0-50704 GCA_000404065.3 Pinus taeda | reverse complement strand
AACTAAACCTATACATTTATTAAAATATAAAAAATATACCGTAAAATTGTGGAATGTAATTTTGGATTGTTAAAAAATCATGGCGCCCTTCTGGTCAGAGGAAATTGTTCGTTAACAAATGACTCAACGTTTTCGATATTCGCCCTCAAATCTCAAATAATTGTAACACTGGAGTTTTATTGCGACAATGGGGACATTATAGAAGGGAGGAAATAATGGCACGGTTCTACGTTGCTGGGGACTCTCGAATCACGTCCTGCGTACCTAAAACAGAGATGTTGTGTCATTCGATAAGCCAACCTAGTTCGTGATATCCAATAAATGCCATCACTTTGCACATTTTCCGGCTTTCATGAGATGCGATATATATGTGGCTTATGGTATTGTAATGCATGCGGAGAAGAACGATTGATTTTTTTTGTTTTTAAAGAAAAAAAAAAACAAGCTTGCTTTTATTATAAAATAGTTTTGTTTACATATATTCTTAGCTGTTCCAACTATGTCACTCACATTTTTGGCCAAAAATATTACATCTAACCTACTTATAATTTTGTTAATTTCCGATTGTACACCTATTCCTATTACTTTCTAGTACTTCAAAAAAACATAAACATATAATTGCATATGTAATTATTATTTATGGTACTGTAAGGGAGGTTTGAGAAGAATGATGGGAATTACCCGATAGATGTGATAGATGTAATAGAGGATAATATAGATGTAATAGAAGATCTCTAATTCAACTCTTAGTTTAGCCATTTGGGTCGTGAAGTATGTTTCCATGTGTAAGTATTTCTGTGTTCAAAGTTAATTTTTCGTTAAAGTTTGCCAATATAAAAATAAAAAGTTAGAAATTTAAATAATGTTTATGTTTATCTTTCCAATAAATAATAATAGTGAAAATAGAAAAAATAAATGTTGGCCCAAAATGAAAATGAAAATAATGAAAAAACTACAATACAATTATCTCTGGTGTTTAGATAAAAAATTACAATATAATTATCTAATGTGTTTAAAAGTTCTTTATCATATGTGTTAAATTTGAATGGATCATAAATTTACCTTCAACGAAAATTTTTACCACACTAAAATTCCAAATTAGGTAAACTTTTAAACATCTTTGCTCTTTACTAAAGACACTACCATCTCTTAAATCAAGGTAAAAAGGTTAAATCAACACAAAGAATCCAAAATCTTGTGATAAAATATTTTAATATTTATTTTAATTAATAATTTGTAAAATGAAGCTTTAAAAGAAAACTATATCCTATGAATATATTAAAATCTCTATAGACAGCAATCTCTGATCCCATGTTAAAGTTTGTAAATATTTGAAATATTCTTTGATGTAAATTTATTTATAATTATTTCCACATGCCATGTAAAAACAACATTAAATCTTATATATCTATTATTATATATATATCTATATAATATATAATATTATATATAAATAAACTCTAGATATATCTTTGAGGGAATAAAAAAGACATAGAATAATAAATGTCGAGAGATAGAGGGATAGAGAGATGGAGGTGGAAGGAGAGAAACAAAGGGAAGAAGAAAGACAGAGAGAGAGAAAAGTGGAGAGAGAGAGAGGGAGTGATAAGGAAGAGATTGAGAGAGAATGTTTATGCTTGGGGATGAGATAGAGAGACATAGAAGGAGAGATGGAGAGAAGGGGGCGTGAGAAGGAGAGAGGGGCAAGATAGTGATAGAGTTGGAGGAAAAGAGAGAGAGAGAGAGGGAGAGAGAGAGAGAGAGAGAGTTGTGGGAGAGAGATAGAGGGAGGTGGGAGAGGAACGAAGAGAGCGACAATGTGAGAGAGTGAAGGAGAGAGGAAGGGAGAGAGAGAGGAAGGTAAGTCGAAAGCCACATAGAGAGAAAGGTGGAGAGAGTGAGAGGGAGTGATAATGAATATGAAGAGAGAGGGAGAGAGGAGAGCATGAGGAAAGAGAGATAGATGTGGGGAGAGAAATGGAGAAGGGGAAGAGAGAGAGAGGGAGAGAGAGGAAGAGGGGGCGAGAGATAGATGGATATGGAGAAAGAGTTTGTATGTTTTGGGGGTGCTATAGAAAGACAAAGGAGATAGAGTGAGATAGAGATATAGATGGAAGGTGAAGAGAGGGAAGAAGAGAGAGTGAGAGTTATGTAAATATGGAGAGAGAAAGCATGTGTGTTTTGGGGGGATGAGATAGAGGAACAAAGAAGGAGCGATGGAGGGATATATAGATATTCAGTGTAGATGGGGATTTATAATCATATTTGATTACTTGTATTGAAGGAGATAAACTAAATTAGAGAGGTGACGAGGAATGAATAGAGAAAAGAGGAGAGGACTGAGAGAGTGAGAGAAGGCTCAAAGAGAGAGAGAGGGACACAAAAACATGGAGGGGGAGAGAGGAGGAGAAAGAGAAGTTGAGAGGGAGGGAAAAAGTGACAGGTCTAGAGGGAAAAGATAGATAGATAGAGAGAGAGAGAGAGAGAGAGAGAGAGAGAGAGAGAGATGGGAGGAGAGAAAGGGATAGAGAGGAAGGGCGAGAGAGGAAGGGCGAGAGAGAGGAGGAGGCAAGGAGACACAAATAAATGGAGTTTGAAGGGGAGGAAGGGAGGGACAAAGAGATGGAACTAGAAGGGGAAAGAGTTGTTGGACATTTGATGGTATGAATGTGCCTAGTTGTAAAAGTGTTGGCATTGATGTCAAATAATGTTGATCTTGATGAGCCATATTTTGACTCAAAAGATGGGATCTGTGGCTAATTGGACTCCTTTCCTTGGAAAGTGATATGGAAGATATTTCCAACGACATGCGGAAGTCAAGTGGTTGGTGATGTCAGCATGAGGTCCCAATATGGAGGGACACATCGCAAGTTGTTTGAGTGTTTTGGATGTCCTAATGAGGCATGTTCGGGTGACACATGTCACTGGTCGGAAGATGCTACATGGCATATGATGACATCACTTTGGTAATCGACGACTGGTGATCTTTAGCAGCCAACGTAGTTGCAACGTAAATAATTCTACGATAAAAGGCCTGCTAGGCTATAAAGTGTTGGATTTATGAAACAAATGTGTAAGGAGCCAACAAAGGAAACATAGCCCTGGTTGACGTTCTCGAGGACTTATAGCCTTAGGAATGAGCTCTCAATCACAACCCTCTGTTCTATGGAGGAAAGACAAAGAGGGGCTTATACATAAGAGGTTCAGGACTATCGGAGTTCATTATTTTGTATGGATTTTAGGTGTAAAAGTGACAATATGGAAAAGGGTTTGATAGCGTTCAATATTGCCAACTTGCTGATATAACAACAGTACAAAGTTGTATTAAATATGTATGAATCGATAGTTGTGGATTTGAATGTAGTTCAATAAAGTTTATGGTTCAAGAACTCTCACACATGCATTGTAAAGATAAATGAAGAATATATGTTCCATGAGAATGTTCATCTAAGTTTCTGTGAGCCATAAATGACCATGGGGAGCTTTTGTGAACTGTTTAAAGAGGATTGATATTTAATGCGAGCCATAAATTATCATGGAGAGACTATGTGAAATATGTAAGGAGAGTTGAGATATAATACACAACATGGATTTCCTGCAATTAGACATAGAAGTGATCATTGCCCATTCCTCTGATCCTAAATCTAGTGATAGCATAGGGGAATTTTATTTTAGCAAAAGGATGGGGTGCCATGCTAGTAGTACACAGCTGGGTAGATTTGATGACGACAGTGCTACATCGAACCAATAGTAGCACAAAAGCAAAAGCGTGAATCTCCATTAAGTTATGATGAGGGTGAGCATATGTGTGAAAGCGAAAAGCTGAGAGCTAAGACATTGAAGTAAAGTTCCGCAAGGGTTGTGCTATGGTGGAAGCAATGGAGAGCCCTGAGTAGAGATAATAGAGCTCATAGAAAGTAGCAGAATGAGGACTGCTACAAGGGTTTAGAAACAAAAGTGCAAAATTTGTATCTACAAACTACCATTAGATGGTATTTTACTTGTAATATTTGATTCCTTTGTTTTCGGTTTGAAAATTGTAAAAAAAATAAAACAATGGTAGTGACAGGCTAGTGCATGAATACTTAAGGGGTTGGTGCCTCTTGGAAAATTGGTACTTACTGAAACAAAGGGGGTTGGTTCATCGAGTGAGTGGGTTCTCACAAAAGAATAGATGTAATTAAGTTGGTTCTTAAATTAAATCATGAAACAAACAACAAATTGGTAGTGTTTTCCTTTTGGGTTTCCACATGAAAACACTCCGTCAAATGTATGCTTTACATGAGATTGTTTTTTGAGTTTGTGTATCTAAAAGTTAGTAATTTAACTGTTCATGAATGAATGCTCTCATATAAGAAATAACATAATAAGGAACTCAAAGTACAATAAGAAAAGAAAAATAACAATTTCTTGAATCACTGATTCACCCCTCCTTCTCAGCAATTCCTTATTCCAGCAATTAGTATTAGAGCCAAGTTCCTTCAGTAACAATTTAACCACCAGACGATATATCCTTAAGGAATTATGAATAGGAAAGAGAATCAAGAAGTTTACTTGAGTAAAGCACCATTTCTTGATGGAGCCAATTATCCCTTTTGCAATGTAAGAATGGAGGCATATGTCATGTCCCTCAAGGTAGATGTTTGGACCTCTGTACTAGTGAATTACAATGTCCCAGATTTACCTCCCATAGAAGCAGATGGAAAGAAACTATATCTAAGCAATGATGAAGCCAATCATGACATTCTAGCTGGACTTAGTTTGTTTGAACTTGTAAAAGTCATGCACTGTAAGTCCGCTGATGAAATGTGGGAGAAGCTTAACCAGTGTCATGAAGGAGATGAAAAAGTAAAGTGACAAAAAATTAATACCTTTAGAATGAGGTTTGAATGCTTGAGGATGACTGAGAATGAAAACATTATTGAATACTTCCTTGGAATTGATGAAGTAGTTAATTTGATTAGAGGACTTGCTGAGGAAGTAAGGAAAGAATTTATTGTTCAAAAGATATTGATATCTCTACCCATGAGATTTAATCCCAAATCTTAGCCATAGATGAAATGGTCAACATGAAGGATCTCAAAATGGATCAACTACATGGTACTCTCACAGCCTATGAGATGAGAGTAGGAATGGGGAGATCTTAAAAAAGGGAAGTGACATCCAGAGAATCCCATAAGCGAAAGGAGCATAGAGTTCATCAAGACTATTCTAGTAGTGAATCTAATAAGGATCTGACTCAACTAGCTCGAAAAATGAAGCCTCTCTCTTGGAAATATAAAGGGAAGTTTCCCTTTAAATGTTTGGATTGTGGAAGAGTTGAACATTTATCTTTTGAATTCCCCTACAAAGAAAAGGGTGAAGGAGAAGAAGAACTAAAATTTAGAATTAAGTCTCAGATATTCCAGAAGAAGAAGCCCTACGAAAACAAGGTGTTTTATTCCAAAGAATCTAGTTTGACTCAAGAATTAGACTATCAAGACTCATCAAAAAATGAGTCAAATAAGTATCTTCTAATGGCCATGGAAACTAACTCTAGGAAATATGGTTTTACGGACCTTGAAGAGGAAGAAGAGGAAGGAGTGATAGACCTTAAAGGAGAAATCATTAGTGCCCTTGATGAGTTGAAGAATGAAAGAAAGAAAAATAAGCAGCTGAAGGAACAGTTGCAGCTTGTAGAAGAAGGTATGTATACTCAGATAATGAGGAGTTTACATACCAGAAAGAAAACTTGAAGAATCTATAAAGAGCAAGGATAGTCTGGATCTTCTATTAAACAGAGACCAAGGAAATCGTGAAAGATTAGAAGTGGAGAACAAGTAGTTGAAACATGAGTTCTTCAAGTTAAAGATGGAAATGAACTCAAAAACTTGCAAAGATGATTCTCTCTCTTTGAAGTTTGAGATGGAAAAAGTTAGATGAAAGCAGGAGGTACTTCAAGATATGATTCAAGAATGGGAAGGAAACTGCCAGTATCTTGAAGTAGAGGTGGTCTCTCTAAGAACTGAACTTGAGAAAGAAATGACCGATAAGGGAAGAATAAATCAAATTTTGTGTTTTCAAAGGCCCTGATGAACCATAATCGAACCGAGGTACTCAATAGAACAAGAATCTTCTATCGAGAAGAAGAAGAAGATAAACTTTAGGTCTGAAATAATTGATGAACAACAGTCATAGGAGGAATCATAATGAAAGATTTCATGAAGACAAAAGAGATGTTGAGAAAAGAGGAGATCGTTAATGGAGGATGAATCGAATAACCAGTCAAGCAAGGTATTTATATCCTAAATTTTACAATGCTTTTAACAATAGGCATTCCTACTTGTTTTATGGTCACTGTTATAAGTGTCATATATTTGGACACAAAACCATTGGTTGTACAAGTGTCAAGAGTTGAAAGAGTTGAAAATCTCACATTTAGTAAACATCATACTGCTAAGTCTCCAGACTCTTTAAGGAATGAGAATTCCTTCACTCCACTACAAAGTGAAGTTTAATGTTTTAAATGTAATAATTTTTGGTGCAAAGGAAACAAATGTAGAAGAAAGTTTGAATACCTATTTAAATCTCGAACTAATATAAAGACACACCTACAAAAGGATAAAGGAAGATGGAAACAAAAGACCAAAAATAACATTCCATTTGGGCTCGTGTTATTAGTGCATGATAAGAAAAACAAATAGTATGTAGACATTGGTTTCTCCAGGCACATGACATGAGACAAAAGCAATTTTTTGTCACTAAAAGAGAAATATAGAGGAGGCAATGTCACCTTTGGTAACAACACTCCAGCAGGAATCAAGCGTAAATGAGTGGCCAACCTTGATCAGAAGACAAAAGCACAACAAGTGCTAGATGTGGAAGGCCTGAAATAGAATTTGCTAAATGTTAGTTAGATCTGTGACAATGGGTATCATGTGACCTTCCAATCTAAATATTGTGAGATCCAAAATATAAAAAATGGAAAACTAGTGGGAAGGGAAGTCAAGACTCACAATAACATTTATTTGTTCGATGCCTCAAGGGTTACTTGTTATTTGAGTAAAAGAAGTGGAGCACATATGTGGCATAAAAGGCTTAGGCACATCAATTTTGATAGCATGATAAAGATAAGAAAGATAGGTGCAATAAAAGAATTGCCTAGATTGTCAAGGCTTGATAACACCATTTGCAAGTCATGTTAGTTTGCCATGTAGACCACGACTCATTTCAAACCAAAATACTTCTCCTCGTCCATTCTTATGGAGATTATTCACACAGATATATGTGGCCCGACTAGAACAAAAACAACAAAAAGTAAAACTTACTTCTTGTTGTTCATTGATGATTTTACTAGGGCTATATGGATTCTTCTCTTAAAAGAAAAGTCAAAAGCATTTGAGCACTTCGACGAGTTTAAAAATCAGGTTGAGAATAAGATTTGAATTCAAAATTCTTTAGATCACACAGAGGGGGAGAGTTCACCTCAAAAGAGTTTGAGGAATTTTGTGAAGAGTAAGGTATTATAAGGTAGTCCTTAGTGGTCATAAATACTCAACAAAATGGAGTTGTTGAGAGGAAGAACTTAACAATCCAAGAAATGGCTAGAGCGATGTTAGATGAAGTAGGAGTGGCTAACCATTTCTAGGTAGAAGAAACTGAGGTGGTAGTATACTTGTCAAACAAAACATATCTCAGGCTTAACAGTGATAAAGCTCCATATGAGTTATGGAAGGGTAGACCCTCATCAGTTAAACACCTTAAGATGTTTGGGTAAGAGTGCTTCATTAAAAGAAATGAAAATAACCTTGGAAAGCTTGACACACATGCTAATGAAGAAATACTGCTTGGACATTGTGTTCAGAGAAAAGGGTACAGATGCTACAACAAGAGTACAAGGAAGATAGAAGACTGCATTGAAATAGTGGTTGATGAAGTAGGCTCACAACTTAAACCCTTTGTAAGTAATTTGAATTCATATAATGAAGAGAATTCAAAGTTGAGGGTTGCAGATCTAAATGAAACAAATTCAAACAATGAAGGTGAGTAAGCAAGCACGTCTTCAAGGTAGAAAATTCATTGTAGGTATGTACAAAGGGAACACCCTAAGAGTCAAATTCTTGGAGATCAAAGACAGGGGGTCTAGACTAGAAGAAAACTTGTGGGAGGTACAAATATTGCTTGTTTGGCCCTATTTTCACAAACAAAACCAAAGAACCTTTATTAAGCAAGTGAAGGTAATTTCTGGGTGAAAGCCATGAATGAAGAGCTAGACCTAATTGAGAAGAATGACACATGGGAGCTTGTCTCAATACCAAAGGAGAAATTTTCTATTGGAACCAAGTAAGTTTGCAAGAACAAACTGAATGAAAAAGGTCAAGTAATTAGGAACAAAGCTCAGTTGATCTTCAAAGTGTATGCCTATGTATAAGGAGTAGAGTTTGAAGAAACATTTGCACAAGTAGCTTGCCTAAAATTGATAAGAATATTCCTTTCCCCTATCATTCATAATAAAAACAAAGTTTATCATATGGATGTAAAGTCTACCTTTCTCAATGGAGACTTAGAAGAGGAGGTTTACATAGAGAAGCCTGAAGGTTTTCTTCTCTCCTGTGATGAAGGGCTTTTATGCAAAATAAAATAGGTTGTATGGTGTGAAACATCACCCTAGAGCCTGGTATGAATGGCTAGAAAAGTATTTCCAGCAACAAGATTTTAAGAAAGGCTTAATTGACAACAACCTCTATGTAAAATCTGAAAATGATCATCTTATGATAGTGGTTGTGTATGTGGATGACATCATATTTGACAACAATCTCGAGTAGTCGGGGTATTGGTTAGAAAAATGTATGCAAACAAAGTTCAAAATTTCCATGATTGTTGAGCTTTATGTTTTCTTGGGTTTGCAAATTTCTGAGTCTCCACAAGGAGTTATTATATCTCAACTGAAATACCTCAAGGAAACTTTGAAGAATTTTCGAATGGAGGACTGCAATCCTGTCAACAAACCCATGAATAAAGGTTATAAATTATTCAAGTAAGATGTAATGCCACAAGTAAATTAGACTTAATACAAATCGATGATAGGAAGCTTACTGCATCTGACAGTTTCAAGGCTTTCATGCAAACAGTGGGAATTGTGACAAGATTTCAGGCCCGTCCATGAGAAAGTCATGTGGTGACTGTTAAGAGGATTTTCAAATATATTGAAGGTGCAACAGAATATGGGTTGGTATGCTAGGAGTGAAGACTTCAATTTCAAGGCCTACTCAAATGCATATTGTGATGGAAGTCTTGATGATAGGAAAAGTACTTCAGGTGCAACCTTCCTTTTGGGTGACTATTTAGTATCGCAGGTTACTAAGAAACATGGCTCCATCTCTCTATCGACTGTTGAAGAAGAATATATTTCCGCTATGACTTGTTGTACAATGATTCTTTGGATGAATCAAACCTTAAATGATATACATGTATAGTTGTCTAATCCCATTCTAATAATTTGTGACAACACTAGTGCAACAAACATATCAAAAAATATAGTCATGATTACAGAAACTAAGCATATTCCCATCAAGTATCATTTCTTGAGAGAAGTTGTAGCCAACATTGTTAAACTTGTGTATTTTCCCACTAAAGATAAACTACTGGATATATTTACCAAGACACTTACAAGAGAACCATTTGACTATCTCACGCAATAGATATCTGTTGTGACTCCTCTCTCCAAGTGACTTCATTTTGCTAGGAGGTGGAAACTACTTAGTAAGAGGAACTCATGGTAGAGTAGGTTCCATTGGTTTACGGGGAGTGCATGTGAATTTTTCTTTGCCACTGATTTCAAAGAGGGAGAAATTTTCCATCGGATCAGATCATGCCTACCTTGAGGGGGAGTCTATAAAGTTTCCATCAATACCAAAGGGATAGACTGTTTGATATTTGATGCTATGAAGGTGGCTAGCTGTGTAAGTGTTGTTAATGATGTCAAACAAGGCTCAACTTGATGATGGGGCTTCATGCCTTGGTAGTTGTGATGATCTACTATGTAGAGAATTTGGAAACATATTTTGAGTAGAATATGAGCTCAATGGATAATCAGACTCATTTCTTTGCCAATTTCTCTAGAAGAGTTTTCCAACAGTATGTAGAAGCTTGGAAATGGACTTGTGGTTTGAAATATATCACCTGCCGAAGTTCAAGGTGATTCTTGCTTTATGGTGTGAGGAATATCAGAGATCATAGGTCCAGGCAATCAGTGATAGGGGGCTTCAAGTTTTAGTGCATGGTGGAAGTGAACCGTTGATTCGAGATTTGTGATATCACATATCGGTGGTCCCAACAAATGATAATTGGTGATCATAGGTATTGTGGTGAAGCGCAACAACGATATCTGATATGCGATTAGTGATATCGGCAATTGTAGTATTGGAGGATGACATAGTGGTTTAACAACACATAGTGGTGCATCCATGTCTGGTGTTTCAAAATTGATGCTGTGATTCAGTCCTCTAGTGTTAAATCGTGAGGAGATCCATAAATATTTTTATAAAGGAATTTTCTGTAAAACCAAGTATGGTGGGCCTTTTTACTCTCTCCTCCAGGAGGATACATGGAGGTGTCTGATTGGATTTGATAAATATAGATGAAAATGTTAGAGAACCTCTAATGAGGACACATGGCAACATTGGATTGGTTTTGATAATTTCGGTGGCTACTTACGGCAGATGACGTCACGATATGGACGAATACGTGGCATGTTATTTTGGGGTTTTAGATCACCTAATGGATCATATTCAGGTGACACTTTTCACTGGTCAGAAGATGCCACATGGCATGTGATGACATGGCTTCAATAATCAACGATCAACAATCCTTGGTTGCTATCATAGTTGCAGCATAAAGAATCCTCGGATAAATGGCCTCTTGGGGTATAAAGCAATGGTTTTCTGAAACAAATGTGTAAGGGGCCAACAAAGTAAATATAACCCCCATCGAGGGTCTTAAGGCCTTAGCACCTTAAGGATGAGCCCTCAGTAACATCCCTTGGTTCTATGGGGGAAAGCACAAAGAGGTGCTAATACATAAGGGGTTGAGGACTATCAGAGTTCGTTATTATATATGGATTTTATGCGTAAAAGTGTCGATATGGAAAGGGCTTCGATAATGTTCTATAGTGAAAATATGTGGATATAACATTAATACAAAGGTGTATTAAAGATGTATGAATCGACAGTGGTGGCTCTGAATGTAGTTTAGTAAGGTTGATGGCTAAGGAACTCTCATGCATGCATTGTAAAGATAAATGAAGAACAAAGGTGCCATGAGAATGTCTAACTAGTTTTTGCGAGCCATAAATGACCATGGGGAGCTTCCGTGAAATGTGTAAGGAGCATTGAGATTTAATGCGAGCCATAAATGATCATGGACAACCTCTACGAATTATGTAAGGATAGCTGAGATTTAATACATAGCATGGAGTGCCTACAATGAGATAGAGAAGTGATCATCACCCATTCCTCTGATCCTAAATGCAATGATAGCATAGAGCAAGTGTGTTTAAGCGAAAGGATGGGGTGCCATACTAGTAGTACACACCTGGGTAGATTTGATGATGAAAATGGCTACAACGAGCCAATAGCAGCACAAAAAAAAGGGGGAATCTCTGTTGAGCTATGGTGAGGGTGAGCATACGTGTGAAAGTGAAGAGTTGAGAGTTAAGGAATTGAGGTAGAGTGTTGTAAGGGTATTTCTATATTGAAAGTAGTGGATATCCCTGAGTAGAGATAACAGAGAAGAGAGAAAGTAGAAAAAGGTGGACTTGTAATAGTGTTCAAAAATCATAGTTCAAAATTTGTATATATAGACTACCATTAGATGGTATTTTACTTGTAATCTTTGATGCCTCTGATTTTAGTTTGAAAATTGTATGAAAATGTAGAACAATGGCAATGACAACTTGGTGCCTAGATACTTAAGGGGTAGGTTAATATTAGCAAGTTGGATCTTGATGGAACAAAGGGCATTGGTGCCTCTTAGCAAGTTCGTTCTTGCTAAAACAGAGGGGGTTGGTGCCTCAAGTGAGTGGTGGATCACAAACAAGCAGATGTAATTGAGTAGGTTCTTAGATTACATCATAAAACAAACAATAATTCATGGTTATTTTCCTTCTGGGTTCCCACTTGAAAACACTTTATCAAATGTATGCTTTACATGAGATTGTTGTTTGAGTCTGTGTATCTAAAATTTTAGTAATTTACTAGTTGATGAATGAATTGTCTCATATAAAAAATAACATAAGAAGGAACTCAATGTACAATAAGAAATGAAAAGTAATAGTTTCCTAAATTACTGTTTCCCCCCCCCCCCCCGTTTCTAGCGATTCCTTATTCCAACAATATGGAGGGAAGAAGGAAGAGATAGAGAGAGAGAACTACAGAAAGAGAGAAGGAGTGACAAGTGAGAGATGTAGAGAGTGTGTGTATGTTTGAGGGTGACATAGAAAGACAAAGATGGAGAGGTGGGGTGGAGAGGGAAGAATATTTATTACACTAGATGCATTGATTTTAACATACATGGTGATTTATAATACTATTTCATTGCTTACACTAGATGCATTGCATTCAAGGTAGATTTTAATTTTTAATAATATTTCATTCCTTAAACTAGATGTATTGGTTTCAGTGTAGATGTGGATTTCTAATCCTATTTGATTGCTTGCACTAGATGCATTGATTTCAGTGTAGATATTTTCTAATTCTATTTGATTTCTTTCACTAGATGCATTGATTTTAGTGTAGATGTTTACTTATAATCCTATTTGATCTTTTGCACTAGATGCATTGAGTTCATTGTAGATGGTGATTTATAATTCTATTTGACTACTTGCAATAGATTAATTGATTTCAATGTACATGTTGATTTCTAATGATATTTGATTGCTTGCACTAGACACATTTATTTTAGTGTAAATATGATGTCTAATACTATTTTATTACATGCATTAGATGCATTGATTTTAATGTAGATGTTTTGTAATTCTATTTGATTGTTTGCACTAGATGCATTGATTTTAGTGTAGATGTTGATTACTAATTATATTTGATTGCTTGCACTAGATCTATTGATTTCAATGTAGATGTTGATCTTTTATTATATTTTATTCCTTACACTAGATACATTGATTTCAGTGTAGATGTTGATTTCTAATTTGATGTCACTAGATGTATGCTGGTACATTAATCTTAAAGTGATTAGATTAACAATGTGATTGATTTTAGTGTAAGCACAAAAAAATTATTTACAATGTGCATTGCTTTTCACATTATAGTAATTCAACCTATTAATATTGGAGAGAAAGATAGAAAAGGTAAGATATTTACTAGAATAGCATGAGTTAACGATTTGAATGGTTTATTATTTCCGCTATAATTTTCATATAATCAATATTAAAATATGACAAAACTAATAGGGGGTGAAAATAAGAATAGCAGAAGAAAATAGTTGAGATTGATCAGAATGAAGACTATTTCTAGTTGGATACACTCCTATTATAAATTTGTATTTCATTACTTTTCATAGTTAAAGTTATTGACAATATCTGTGATCTCAACTAATTGAGGTAACTCAACAAACTTGAAATTAAAATTACTCTTCAAGGTATTTTTGCAGTAGTGGAAGGGACACTATTAAGAATTAATCAGTTGTGAAAGACTGTGATACCTAAAATTAAATGAAATATATGTGTAATCATAGTCCTCCTACAAGCTATTAACAAGGTTGTCCTCCTTCTTCATCACCAACTAATTACTAATAGACAATTACATACATATATAGAAATATAACGCAAAAATTGTAATATTCACAAACATTATCATCCAAATCCAAACACATAAAAATGCAAACCACTCAGAGCATGTAAGCACAAACACAAAAAAACCACTCAAAACATCCAAACACAAATGTACAAACCATTCAAGGAAAGAAACACAAACTAAATTATTCAACATAATTATATGGTCATCTTAGGTAAATAAAACATAATTTAAATTTCAAAGTATAAAATTTATCTCAAATATATACATAATAATGATAATATAAAAATATGACATTCCTACCCTGAACTACAACCAGCCTAGATCCATCTAACTCTGGACATATCATGCGGCGAGAATGATCAAATCACTCGAGGTGCAAACCTTTCCTCAAATTCAAAACTCTAAAAAGAAGGTATGCACATCAAGGGATTCGATCCCTCTCGACACATGATTGATCCAGAGTTAGATGGATCTAGGCTAGTGGTATTATAAGGGAGGTTGAGAAGAATGATGGAAACCTTATATATCATAGATATAATAGATGATATCATAGATGTAATAGATGATCTCTAATTCAAAAGTGAGTTTAACCATTTGGAGCGTGTTTTTTTGTTGAAAGTTCTTTTATGTATTCAGAATTTAGTTAAAAATTCATGTTACATGAATTGAATTATTCAAAGTTTCCAAATTCATATCTTATAGCTAAAAACATGAAATTTTTGTTTTCTTTCATGAATTACAACCTTATATATACATGGGGTCAAGGGTTTCCTTGATTAATTAGGTTGATGGCTAAACATGGAACACTTTGTTCTTTTCTTTTATGAATTACAACTACATATTTACATGAGGTGAAGGGTTGCCTTAAATTATGTTGATGATTTCCATGGCATCAATTCTTGCCTTGATACGCCTCAACTCCAATATCTAGCCATTGTCCATTTCACTCCTTCCTCAGCCTCCTCTTCTTGGTCGCATATAAACAACATGATTCCTATCAACTTTTCAATTTTTCTTGTTATTACAAGATTTTTCAAAGCTCAAGCGAATGCTCTAACACCATAATTAATGCTATGATCCCATGAATAATTTTCATCGTTTCCCTAACAAACAATAAAAAAAATTCAAAATAACGTCACGTGTTCTTGGCCCTACAAATTTCATGAGAGAAAACCCCTTGAGGCTCCTTTTCTTTTCTTTAGAAAATTTTAACAAAGCCTTGAAGAGAGTGTCTTGAACATAGATTTCAAAGTCCACATGGTGCCCAAGACAAGCCGAGACTTTCACCGAAACCTTTCATTATTTTCCAATGCAATGTTTCTCCAGACTATAGGTAACACTCAAATTGAGGTTGGGGTTGCTCACTCAGCTACTCACCAAGTTCTACACCAATACCCCTGACTACCGACTATCTGATGGGCTTACGCACATGGTTGGGGTCATGATTTATTTTTGAAATTGATAGAATGGAAGACGATTTGGAGGATTGACCTTTGAATACTACTCTATCACTTCAAATTATGATGAATAAAATAGAGAAGTATATATTTATGAAACTCGACTCCTACACAAGGATTTATTCTTCAAAATTAAATTTTAGAACTCCCTTCAATAAATCTTCAACTCACATTTTCTAACAAAACATGATGTTATTTGATCATATAAATTTCCATGGATTGGAGAGTAGTAATAACTATGTTGCCATCCTTTTTGCTTTGCATTATGAGGGATTTGACACAAATCGTTTTAGTCAAGAATGAATCGCAGGAATTAACTTGATATTTGGAGATCGGATAATGGTAGAAAATGAGAGAAATTGTTCATAACACAATCAGAATAGTTCCTATTTTTTTCACCATCCTTTTCACTCATGAGGCCCTTCGATCATACATATATATGCAATCTCAAAAGAGAAATTACCCATTAGAAAACCTAGGTAGGATACTAACAAAAAATTCTTGTAAGTCAATGAATCAACCTATTTCTAAAAGTCCCTTGGTAACAAACAAAAAAATTGTCCCATAAAAACCACACGTCCACTAACAAAAAAAACACATTTGTTATAACTGTCTCTCAAGGGACACATAAGAAAAAATATACAAGTATTTACATAGGAGATATTCAGAAAAATGAAAAGAAAGTGGAGCAATGCTCCTCCATCAAGAAGTATCCTTGAGTGTTATATAGTGTTGATGAGGTCCTTACTTTTTGAAGTGAAGATTCATTGAGATGTGCTTCTTGGAATGATTCCTCTTATCTTCCACTTTAGTTTCACATGATTAACTTAAAACATCTACATTTTCCTAGGAATGGGTGTATCGGGATAAAGAATATTATCAGAAATGGGTAGGAATATTAAGTGTGGAATTCCAAGAAGAGGTGTATAGGATTTAATAATTATGTTAATATACACAAATAAGTGTATAAATGTTGATTCTCATTTTTGTAATGACCTGTTCATGACCCTTTGTGAAAAGTGAAAAATGTTTTGTTTAAATAGAGGTAATATATATGTGGTGAGGGAATGTTAGTGTTAGACATAAACATATAAAAAACTATAGTCTATCTACAAAGTGAAAACTTGAGAAAATCATTATCAGACTTTTGTATAACTGAAAAATTTTGGATAATAAAGCACCCCTCATCTTGCAAAATATTTTACTTTTGTGATGTTAGCAGAATTTTGTGTGAAAGAGTATGAAAAATTACATTCGAATACAAATTAAACAAGATAAAATGGAAAGGAAACCATCAAGAGAGAGAATACCAAAACTTGATAACGGGGTTCATGAAAGGTGCACTATGTCTCTGAGGCCTGCTCAAAGTGGGGAGACATTTTAGATTAATCTTAGCAAACTAAAAATGCATACATTGGAAATATTACACCTTATATATCCAATTCTAGCGATTGCCTAAAAATGCACTGCTCGGATGAAGAAACATACTAAACGGTTGTATTCTTGGAAAAAAATTATAAAATTTGACTATAAACTCAACCAAATTTTGTCACTATGACTTTTGGGCTCTAGGGAATGTTAAACTATTCCCTGCAATATTTCCCTACAAGAATATTCCAAGAATATTACAAGAATGTGCTAGGGAATATTCCGCCATCTCTATTTCTATGTGCACAGAGTTCGAATGCAACGTTCTAACCCATGGTGATGTACAAATGACATGTTTAAATAAATGTGAGATGTAATATTATGTAATGAATATTATCATGGCATTGTTGATGCATTCACAATGAAAATCCTGTGGGTCTGTTGGCCACCCAAAGATTCCGTGTTCGACTCCCTACAGACTTGCTCTCTCTATATATTTTGAATATAATATAACTCCCTGCCATTTTTCCGTTCCACTAAATGGTTATTTGTTCCCCAAAATTAACTCTGACATTTCATTGGTCTGTCAATATTGCGATCAACCAACCCATTCATCCAAGCTTATCTTTCAATGCCACTTGTTCACTAATTGGGCCGCCAAATTTAGTAAAACCACCAAATAAATCATTTCCAATTTTCTTGGTAAATATGTCATGGTCCAAGCCCAATCACCTATTCATGAGGTGCCACATGGTTTCCTGTGATTTGGCCAAATGGAACCCTTTGATCTATCCAATTTGAGCTTGCCACTTATCATCTGTAGATTGGTCCAAAATATTCCCCATATTTTTCCATGTCACTGTATGTACAGATGACAACAACATCTGTACTGTTGATGTTAGTTGCATTTTGTAGCTTGTGGGTCATGCCTGCAAAAAATTTAAGTTGGTTTTCAAAAACTTCAATAGGCCATAACTTACACAAACATTTTTGTATTAAGGTGTCTTTCATGCCATTTTATTCATAATGACGAGCTATTCAATTTGAGATATGTTTCACTGAGCTTTTTTGGACTTAACAAAATTATCCTTTTAGGGTCCTCCTAGATAATTCCCCTCCATTAAGGAGCTTCTATCCTCCAAAATAATAAACACGATCTATAATATTCTATACTCCCTCATCTACACAACAAGTTCCGTAAAAGAAGCTACACTTCCTTCTCATTCACTTTTGTACTTCAGAGCCATATGTGATGGACTGACACATGTATTCTATGAAAACATGTAGTACAAATTGAAAAATACATGTCCTTTTGAAAAGATCAATAATGACCCAAGAAAAACACATACTTTCCAAAATTTTATAACATACATGGTCAAGTTTACATCATAATCATAATAGCAACCATTTCCAGTCTATCAACTAAAAGGGCTAAAATTATCACCATGTTGCATTCATTAGTGATGGAAAACACTTCATCACTTTTACAAACAGGTCGCAACATGTGATTTACAAAATTTGGTCATGCTCACCTACTTAAAAATTTTACCCATCTCCTACCCAACAAGGTTAATGGGTTCTCTTCCTATAGTCAAATTTCTCATTGAATTGCTTCACTGACAGGTTCTTTCTGTTACCTCTAAAGTCACAACTCTCGATGGAGCTCCCTGCATGTGGCCCTATAATATTCACCATTTTTGCATTGGCTGTAGAATTTCTTTCTCCTCCAAACTTTCTTGACTTTCTTTGAGTGACTCTATTTGGTGTGACTTTGATGAGAAGAGCTGATTATAGCTCTTCCTTTGGAATTTTCACTATCATTAGAATGTTGTCATGTGCTCTCCACATCTTTCACTGATCAGTCACTAGTTGTCTTCGAACATTATCTAACCTCGTTTCTGACATTTCTAAGTCTTGCATAACAAGGATATTCCTCCACTTTGATGGTATTCACAATTCCATTCCCTTTAATGTTGAGTCCTTTTCCTTGATTCCCATTTTCTTGACAAACTTTGAACCTATCCCTATAGTGTGCTTCTCAAAAGTGGTTAAATCATCATCATAAAGAGAACATGAAATTAAAAACTTACTTTTTACCTCAGGTGTCTGTGATGATGGCCTGTCACATTGAAATTTTTCCAATGCCTCCTGCTTGGCTTGTAATTGATGTTGCAAATTTTGTTTCTCCTCCTCTTCTTCTTGTAGGATTCTCCTCAATTGAACATTGTCTGCTTAAATTCTTTAGTTGACCTCCTCAAGTTCTTTAAGCCATGTAGTGTTCGATGCTATTCTCATCTTTGGCACAACATCAACTGCAATATTTGTCTAATCACTTGAATCAGAACCAAAGTCAATAGGTCCATCACTTCTAATCCCAAGAGCTACAATAATCATTCCATCATCTGATTCAGGTCCCAGGCCAATTGGTTCAACACCTGAAAATCTAGTAATTGTGACCATGTCCTCATTTCCTTAATTAGATTCATGGTCCTGTTGCACAATGGCTATTTTCTTCTACTTCTCTTTCGTGCCATTCCACTTTGGATTTAATTTTAGATGTAGTTTCTAGAGATTCTCCTCATCATGACCTTCATTCCCACAATGAGTATAAGAGAGATTTTCTTCCTTTTCCCTTGTTGTTACTACCTTCTTTGCATAGTTTCCTTGTTCATACTTTCCCCTTCTTTCAAGATGAATTGATTTCATACATGTAGAGTCAAGGGTAATGGGTTAAAATAGCAACAAATAATGTCAGAGATAATCATGTAAAAACCCAATATACTTCATGTAACATACCTCCATCTACATAATCTTTTATTTGTATAAAGAAAAAGGTTTCTACATACCCTTATAAGTGGTAATCAAATATTACCATTTCTTTCTTAGTTGATATGCATCACACAACTATATTAGATACTATCATGTCTATTGTTATTAATGTTGGTTCATACATATATATCGTGGTTCTAGTATTCTTTACCGTGTACCTTACTATTCAATTAAGTAGGTATTGGATCTTTTGCTAGTTCTATCTTATTTGCCATTGTCTCCTCCCCAGAACATGTGTTATGGAAATATTAAACTCCATAATGTCAAATATTTGGGTTCATGCTAGAGTAATGCCTATACATAATTATTATAAAATCCTTTACATCTTTATACATGGTGAGACATACAATATTTCTCTTACCTTGGTGTCTAGACGAAGTTGAAAATAATTATGGGTCATAGTCCGCACTGATGCTATTACCCTCTTCATCTATAGTCTCCAAAATGTTTAGTTAAGGTTTCTTCTATAACTACCTCCCATACATCTTTTGGGGCAAAGTGATTTCCTGTCATTTAATTTGTCAACTCGGGGGTTTCGTAAACTTGTGAACCATGTGTGCACTGTATGTGCTAGAAATTGTCTTTCAGTTTAGATCAATCTAACTACAAAATAACGAAAACCAATTCATCTAATCTATGAAATAAAATAATGAAAATGAAATTCAACTAAACTTTGAAATCAAAAACAACTAATGTATACTTAGTTACTCCATCATTCAATTATGAAGTGCTACCCTTTTCAGATGATGTGTAAGCAACTATTTATAACTTAACTTCTAATGTCTTAGAAAAGCAAGTAAATTGTGCAGAAAATAACTTAGTAATTGCATGTATTAAATATTCAACCATTCAATCTTGAAATATAATTGAATCAATTTCTTAGAATGATATTTAGGCATATCAGTTAATGCAATTAGATGAGGATCCTAAAAGCAAATATAAAAGCACGAAAAATTAAATCTCAATGACTGAATAGGTTGAACATTCAATCACCCAATTTGATGTCAACTTCTCGGCCTCATCATTTATTCAATTATACAATGAATTGATAGTTTTATCTAAGAATGTAAGTAATAGAACATGAAGGGAAACTAAATAACTATGAGCTCTTGCCTCAAACTTAATCGAATTGGAAAATACATAAATCTTTCAGATTCAAGTTTTTTTAGAAAAGAAAAGATTACGTAGTCATTCTAAAACTAATACTAAGAAAGAAAATGAACTTTAATCTATAAAAGCAATTAATTCTCACATATTTTAGGTAGATGGTCTAAAAGTGTGAGAGATGGTAATTCCAGATGCTCCATATGTAAGCAAAACCAAGTCGAAATGAATTAACATTCATGAGTAAGGTGCCACAATGTAATTATGTTCAAAGCTTGAGCATAACTCCAATTTTACAAATGAAAATGATAGGAGAAAATATACAAAAAGATGAGAAGCTATCTCATTAATCAGAGTCCATGAATCTCTTCCCATGTCAATAGAGTTACAATCAAATAGGAAATAATAAAACACATCTCTTCTTAGAGTTTCAATACAAATAGGAAATGAGACACATATCATCATGATCTCATGATATTCTCCACTCAATTTCGAATTTGGTTTTGGGAGGCCAGATAACGATCGTTTAGATGCTTCCTTTTGATATACACATGTCAACAATGTCATCCCACTTGGTAGGTATAAGCATATGCACATTATTTTTTAATTTTTAACCATAAATTCACTTAAAAATGCTAAGAATTAATAAAGTTTGGAAAAACATAAATGTGACCCAATAATGATAATGGTAAGGTAAATGTAATGAAATGGAGGTAAATGTAATGAAATATAGGTGGAGTGAAGGTGCCAATATGGAAATATAAATGAAAATTTAATGGAAGTGAATGACAATTTCAAGGCCTGACATACCCCCCAACTGAAGCTATTACATGTCCTCATGCAATCTATTACATTAATTCTCTTTTGTCCTTGAGCTTTGGCTTAACTTTGCATGATATCATTTGATAACTTCATACTTCTACAAAATCTTTTAGTTGAATTACAACATGGTTGGTTCTTGTGTTACAACCTTATTTTGTTGTTGCATTCATTTTTGATCTTTGATCTTTGCATAATGATAATTTGATTATTGTTGCAAAGTATATCTTTATTGGATTGCATCATAGTTGGTTCTTGTGTGACAACCATGATTGTGTTTGTATCCAATTAACTTTTTAGTACTTTTGACCAAACTTTGTATGCTCATAACAATAATGTAATAGTTAATATCTTTTGAAAGTATATGGGCTTTTGAATATGATATGAATATGGAAAAATATGAATATGAATGTATCCCCCCGAACTAATGATATTGATAATTTTATGAGATGAATTATCATTCTAGCTTTTCAAGGAATTTTATGGTAAAAAGTTAAAAAATGACATACCTTAACTTTCCCTTTAGAATTGGAGGAGCTGCATGTGTGGTGGCTGAAAAATTCTGATCATAATCTTCTTCAAGTGTCTAGACAAGTCATGAAGAAAAGAGTCAAGATGACTTTTTATTTGCTTTTATTAAAACTTGCTGAATGTGCTACAAAATAGTGCTGACTCTGCTACTGCCAGCTGATTCCACAACTATTATTTGATTCTGCAGCTGTCATCTGATTCTGCAACTGTTGTCTGATTCTACAACTTCCATTTGGTTCTATAGTTGCATATCTTCCACATTTGCTCCAAAATGCTGAAAATGATAGTCTTCATGTCTTCAAAACTCATTGGCACAATTCCTGCTATGTGAATAAATGTTCTGATGTTAAACATAGCAGGAAATTGTTGACTTAGTGGCCATTAATGGATGCCACTAGTCAACACGAGAACTGTCACCATTGATGACAATGAGAGTCAAGATGCCAAACACATCTTGCTAAGTACGAATAATTTTGTTGTTGTCGAGTACCTAGAATATCTGATGAACAAGGGACATTGATGTATTCCCATTGTTCATCGGCATGAGGACTTTTCATTAAGGCATGCAAGCCTCAAGGTGTTTTTGTAAGGATTTTACACTCAAAGGACTATGGTCTCAATAATTTGCATTGAAATAGGGTTTATTTGCGAAATGAAAAAGGATAGGAAAGGAAAAATGAAAATGGAAGATAACAATGGAAAATAATAATGACAATGGGCAATAAGCATGTAAGTGAGCTTCTTTATTTTATTTTTGGGTCAGGTGGAAAGTGTATTTGAATAAAGGAAAATGAACAACTGACTCTTGTTGGGAGAAATAATTGTGGCTTGCTTTGAATTGCTTGGTTGGATTTATAATTGAAAAGGGAGGAAAGGTATTGGTTTTGATGGATATGGAGATGGACTTGTTCTTATGTTTCTCATGGAATAGGTCCTTTGACGACCAATTGTGCGCACAAATAGTTTTCTTCAATGATCATTCGATCATCCCAAACCTACAAAAAACTTGACATAAATAACATAAGTGTGTTAAAAAGGAAATGATCAGTTCCTTTCTGATTCTTACACAAAATTTCAGATGAAACAGACTAAGGAAAATCAAAAGTGTTATATTTAGTCTAATTCATGATTGTAGAGTTGAGGCTTCTGTGATCCATATCAAGTTTATGAGAGATGTTTTGGCAAAAATCACATGAGAAACCATTTGTCGACGCATTTCGAACCAGCTAGTGTGGTTCATCATCTGTTTCTTCAACTTGTCCTGACGATGAACCACACTAGCTGGTTCGAAACGCGTCGACAAATCTTTTCTCATGTGATTTTCCCGAAAAATCTCTCATAAACTAATTCATGATATCGATACCAATCCATTTTTAAGAAATAACCATGAAAAATATATTAACTCCTTGTTGTCGGATGACTTCATGCATTGTGCTCAGTAAAACAATAAGCATCACAAAGATTTGTTGTGCTCTGCAAGTTAAAACTTCATAAAAAAAAATACACAACAATAATATTAATGCCAAATGTTCATAGATCATCTAAATAATTTTCTAATTGTTTTGCAAGCCATTATTGAATCGTCATTTGTGCTGCAAAAATAACATGTTGTCAAAAATATTTGAAGCGGAAAAAATACGAAAAAGTACTTCTACAAAAAAAATATTTCAATCAAATTTTGCAAGTATTTTTCAATTTATAAATTTCTTAAATAAATTGATTCCATATGTATTAATCATCACATTTTTTTTATATATTATTTTTTTTTTTTTTTTTTTAATTATGTTTTTTTTTTCACAAATAAAATGATTTCTTTCATTCAATTTTTGAAAATTATTGTTGTTCGTTTCATTACTTCAGGAGTAGAGACATTTCTCATTTTAGCAGTTGGTGTTCCTAGCCATGGATAAAACTATGAAATGTGAACATGCATAAACTTGTATTCTTTGATCAGATTAATTGTGGTCTCGAAATTATCTTCCTTTGTTTAGCCTGGAAATCCACATATCACATCAGTCGCTATCTGCATGTCTGGCACAAGTCATATTAATGTATCAACGACAAATCTGAATTCACTAATTGTGTATTCATGCTTCATAACATTTAAAACAGAATCACTCCCTCACTACATTGGCACATGACGAAACGAGTATACACATGGGTCAACATTAAGTTAGCAATTTCTTCCAAGTGTTCAAACATGTAAGTAGGGTAAATCTATTGAAATTTTGCAGAGGAGCAAGATTCATTATTTGATTAGAAGTCTTAGTGAATTAAATTTTTTATTTCTAGCAAAACCTCGTGCATAAGAAAAAAATTTGCTTTCCTCACGTAGTCACCAAACAAGGTCTCGAAGAACCGCGATTTTATCCTGAATGGTTAGGAATCCGAGGAAACGGATTCTAGGTTACTAAATTCATCATGTTTGAGAATAAACCCATGTCCCAATTTGTTTAGATATGCCTTGGTTTTCTCATAAAATTCATTTTAAAATCGGGTGTGAAGACAGTCTATGCTTTTTGGAAATTATGTTTTCTGCAAAAAACAATTTCGGACTTCTCCTAAATAGTTGCAAAATCCAGAAAATCGCTCACGAGTTACCTAATTTCCCCCATTCCAGAGAAAATCAATGCCTCATTTTTTTCTAATTTGCCTTGGTTTGCTAATAATTTGCATTTTAAAGTCGTGTGTTTATGCTACTACATTTTTTAGAAATGTTCCAGTGATTTTTGATTTGTAGGTTTTGAAGGTTGGGCTTGTGGCTATGTGGATGTCTTCTAGCAAACGAAAAGGCAATATCTACCTATATCAATCATCCTATAGACAATTCTCCGGGAATCAAAATCTGGAATGTGATAAAAGATGGGACAATGCTTTGAAGAAATCTAACCTTTTTGTAATCCCGTAGAAAACTCTTGCATTATAGAGGTAAGGATTTTTGCACATCAATTTGCAAGTCTTGTAGTAGCTAAATAATTTTGATGATATACTAACAAAAAAATTTCTTTTTTTGATCCTCCAGGTCACATGAAGTGCAGAAGAAGAGCATACTTGAGAGATTTATTTTTTAGCATAGTCAAGATTTTATCAATCGATTCCTCTGTAAATTTTGTAAAAAATAAAATGAAAAGGCTTGATCTCATACCATAAATTATCGTTTGTGATCTTCTCTTGCGCTCCTTGTTCTGAACCATTTGTTTTATTGCATATTTTTGCTACCAAGGGTTAGTAGATGGGTGGTTCTTACTGCACCATAAAACATCAAATTTATCCTAAAAACTATAAAAAATTATTTTTATTTTTCCTATCTATCTAAAAACTAATTTTTTTTAAGTATATTCATGCTTCCAATGAAGCCATTTACGAATTAGAATTTTTGAAATGCTCATATCCAAACTTGGAAGATGTACATGATTGTTTGTAAGGATATGCGAAATTGACTTGACCTTTTGATTTTCTTGAAGGATATCTTGAATAATTGATGATTATTGTAGTGTAACCGCTTCTTGATACCATTCCTCAATGTAGTCTTTGGGTTGCATTCTAGATACTTTTTCCATAAATGGTTAGTAAAAACAAAAATAAATAAAATACACTCTAAACTGAAAGCTAGTTATTATGCACACCTCCTTGGCAAGGGTGCCAAAATGTTGTGGCAAAGTTATTTCCAGTCATTTACTTTGTCAACCCGGGGGTTTTGTAAACTTGTGAAGCATGCATGTACTCTACATGCTATAAATTGTCTTTCAGTTTAGATCAATTCAACTACAAAATAACAAAAACCAATTCATTTAATCTATTGAATCAAATAATGAAAATGAAATTCAACTAACTTGTGAAATTGAAAACTACTAAAGTATACTTAGTTACTCCAACATTCAATTATGAAGTGCTACCTTCTTGAAATGAATCAACTCTTTATACTTTAACTTCTAATGTACTAGAAAAGCAAGTAAAGTGTGCAGAAAATAACTCAGTAATTGCATGTATTAAATATTCAACCACTCAACCTTGAGATATGATTAAATCAATTTCTTAGAATGATAGAGTTTAGGAATATCAGTTAATGCAATTAAATGAGGATCTTAAAAGAAAATATAAAAGCATGAAAAAGTAAATCTCAATGATTGCATAGGTTGAACATTCAATCATCTAATTTGAAGACACCTTCATGGCTTGACCTTTTATTCAATTATACAATGAATTGGTAGTTTGATCTAAGAAAGTAAATAATAGAACATGAAAGGAAACTAAATAACTATGAGCTCTTGCCTCAAACTTAATTGCATTGGAAAATACATAAACTTTCATATTGAAATGTTTTTAGAAAAGCAAAGATTACATAGTCATTCTAAAACTAATACTAAGAAAGCAAATGATCTTTAATCTATAAAAGAAATTAAATCTCACACATTTTAGGTAGCCGATCTAAAAGTGTGATAGATGGTAAATCGAGATGATCCATATGTAAGCAAAACCAAGTCAAAATAAAGTAACATTCATGAGTAAGGTGCCACAATCTAATTTTGTATTCAAAGCTTGAGCATAACTCGAATTTTACACATGAAAATGATAGTAGAAAACTTCCCCTATTTATACAAAATGATGAGAGGCTATCTCATTAATGAGAGTCCATGAATCTCTCCCCATATCTATAGAGTTACAATCGAAATAGGAAATGATAAGACACATGTCTTCTTAGAGTTTCAATACAAATAGGAAATGAGACACATATCCTCATGATCCCATGATCTTCTCCACTCAAATTCGAATTTGGTTTTGGGAGGCCACATAACGGTCTTTTAGAAGCTTCCTTTTGACATACACATGTCAAAAATCTCATCCCACTTGTAAGGTATAAGCATATGCATATTACTTTCTAATTTTTAACCAAAAATGATAAGAATTAATAAATTTTGGAAAGACATAAATGTGACTCAATAATGATAATGGTAAGGTAAATGTAATGAAATGGAGGTAAATGTAATGAAATAGAGGTGGAGTGAAGGTGACAATTTGGAAATATAAATGAAAATGTAATGGGAGTGAATGACAATTTCAAGGCCGAAGAAGATCCGCACCTGAGATTTGTTCCATTCACCTTAATATTTACTCAGAAGGGTATGTATGGCAATCTTTCTCTCCTATGGTTGAATGGTAATATGCCACATATAATAAACCCATGTGACCTTCACATGGCCTACTACAACAACCACCCATTTACAGTCGAATTGGGGCTATATTCCATCCAATGGAAGAGGTGAATGCTCCTTCGTTACCCTAGCGTGGAGGCTATAGCTTGGCACATTTGGTAACTTCTAATATTTTTCCCGCAATTTTTAGCTCAAGTACACTACCATGAGAGAGATGGGGATTTTAGAAGATGGGTTTTCTTCCAGTTCATCATGGAATTAACCAATGTGCCTTCTCACTTCCACCTATCACTGGTAAGAATACATTTATTGTAATTTAGTTGTATTGTTCGCTAATGTTTTACCCTGCGTATGTCCATATTTGTAAGGAGGCATGCTGATACTACCCATTTGAATTCTGGTCACGACCTATAGTGAAATTTTTCTCATTTCTTCTTATAGGTAAAGACCTTATTCCTCGATACTCTACCTAAAAATATTTCACCGTTAGTTTATTATGGTTTTAGGTATACGAATTTGATTTTTTGTCCCTTCATGTCCTAAAATTTGTAATCATCGGTTGATGTGCAGAATCAGTGATTTATTTAGGAGATGTTTAGTTTTGTTTCCTCGAAATGTGTACAGGTACGCTTAACTATGTTCTATTATTCATATATTATTATGGGTAATTTCTTGGTAACCCCAGGCATGGTAGGTTGACTGCCCCAATTTATGATGTTCCATGAACTTCATAGGAAAAGTGAGTTTTCCAGCAAAACCCCATCATCAATAGGCATACAGCGAAATTCCTTATGGATTATATTTGTTATCTATTCCATTATGGTTCCCATTCTTGCATGTAAGGTTCTAACTAACTCCTTCCACTATTGCAGGTAATTTCAGTACCTGTAGGCTTAATGTTTTTTCTTAAAGACAAGTGACGGTTAGAGTTTCGTCTCCCACCTGCTAAATTCTTCTATTCACACCCAGGTCATTTCCACTACACAATTTCTTCTTCTCAGATTTGTCATTTGAGAATCAAAAGGATACTTGTTTCTCTTCTTTCTCAGTTCATATTTCTCTTGTTAATGGCAACTGCTAGATTTTCTAGTCTGGCCATAGAATTAGGAACTTGAATAGTCTCTTGTTAGCACATTTTTTTGTTAGAAGTTGAATGTAGACAGATACATAGAAAATGGTATAGACCTCCAGCTAATTAATTAGCTTGGAAAAAAATTTCGCACTAGGAAGTTTTTCTTATAATTATTTTCTTCGAACAAAATGTATTTCATATTTTCCTCATAGTGATTATATACTTCCTTGTCCCATGGGTTATATAAATTTAGACTATATGCCAAGAATATCATTGTCTTTTCTAGTTCTCCTATATTTTAATTCTCTCTAATATTCATATATGACAATTAACTATGGTTTTTGTATGTATCTATTGCATATTTGGTTTGAGAATGCTTTTATTTTATTTCTTGTTATTCAATGTAGCTACACATAGGATGTGGTTTGTAACATTTTGGTTTCCCTTTTATCTTTTTTATGTATCTAGATTATTCCACAATTGATTCCACAAACTCAATGATCTATGTTGAATAATTAAGTGGGATATTTCTATTCTATTCAATTTATAAATACCTTAAGGTATTTATGTCTTTGTAACCAGTATTGAATTTTCCCTTCTCAGCGAGTTCTATTACAACGGTTAATCATGCTTGTGGTAATTTCCTTTTTCTGAATCCATGTTCTGGTGTAGTATTAATTATGTTGAGTCTTGTGTACCATTAGTGGTAGTTAAAATTATATTCTCTGCCTCAAGGATAATTTTAGGGGCGAATGTTCGCCCTTTGGCGAAATTAAGGGGTTTTAAATTTTTAGTGGGCGAATATTTTGTATCATAGTACATTTTTACAAATCACCTCAAATAGCCCACCTTATTTTAAGGGAGAGGGTAAAAAAGGTAAATTTAGCCCTTGAAATTAGGAGTTACAACCTTCCATTCGCCCATTTTCAATAATAGGTTTTACTTAAGTGAATCCATTCGCCCATTTTCAAGAATAGGTTTTATTTAAGTGAATCCTATGGGCCAAATACCATATTTATAAAAGAGATATGGTAATTAATAAAAATATAAATAAATGAGAGGTATGGTAAATAAATAAAACATTTTTTATATTTACTCCATAAGTCACCTTATATACATGTAAGGGTGTAAACAAATAAAAATATAAGTAAAGTGGAGGTATGGTAAATAAATAAAACGTCTTTTTATACTTACTCAAAAGGTATGGTAAATAAATAAAAATATAAATAAACTAGACGTATGGTAAATAAAAAAAACATCTTTTTATATTTAGTCCATAACCCTCGTTCGAAAGAGGTTTTATTTAAGTGAATCCTATGGGCCAAATACCATATTTGTAAAAGAGGTATGGTAAATTAATAAAAATATAAATAAACGAGAGGTGTGGTAAACAAATAAAACATTTTTTTTATATTTACTCCATAAGTCACCTTATATTTACGAACACTCAAAAAATGGGTTATATTTAGGTGAAACCTATGGGCAAAATACTATGGGACAAATACCATGGACTAGATTGTTATTAATGCCATGCAAAAAAACCATTATTAACCCTAATATTAGAATTAATAAAAATATGGCACATGGTATTGACCCATGGTATTCACCAAAATGGCACATGGTATTGACCCATGGTATTCACCATGGTAGTGAAAGACTTGCCAAGATATTAAAAGATTTTAATTGAGTAAAATATTCGCCATGCCTGGTGAGAGATTCACCAAAAAATTATATATACATATTATATTATTGATAAAATCGCCTTCCATTTTTCCTATATACCATGGAGATTCGCCCATTTATTATATTTATAAATTTAGGGGGGGTTCTTAAAATTTTCCCTGTTAAGGGATATCACATTTGACAACTTTGGGTCATCATCTTTTCTTGCAGTTTTTATTGCTCATAGTGATAACTTGAGGAAACTTTAGCATGATAAATTCGGTCATATAAACTATTGTTCAATACAAGAACTATGTAATCAAAATATGGTGACTGGTATTACTCTCATTTCTGGCAAAGACGACGTTTGTTCCGGTTATGTTCTTGGTAAACATCAATGGGACAATTTTGACAAACGTGCCTCTTCGAATTCCTAGCCCCTTTACAGGTTGTTCATTGTGATTTATGCGGCCCACTTTCTTCTCATTCATTTTTTGAGTTTAATTAGTTCTTAACTTTCATTGATGACTTTTCTAGAGCACTTGGTTTTATTTCTTAAAACTTAAGAACAATTTTTTTGGCTTGTTCTTGGCCTACAAGGCCTTGTAGAAAAATAAGGAGGATATCAACTGCAAATGTTGAGGATAGATGATGGGTGTGAATATGTTAACAATAAATTCACAAATTACTGCACTGGACAAGGAATTCAAATGCAACATTCTGTTATGTATACACCACAACAAAATGGTGTTGCTAAAAGAAAGAATCACACATTAAAAGAAATAGCTAATTGTATATTTAATCTAAGGGATTAAGTCCATTATTGGTTAGAAGCCATCAATTGTGAAAATTACACAGTCACAATCATACTCCCACAAAGGACTTAAGTAATAAAATTCTAGAAGATGCATGGAATAAAATTAAGCGAGATGTAAGCCACTTTTGTACCTTTGGTAGTGTAACATGGATGAAATTCCTAATGAGAAAGGTAAATATTTAAAACATAAAAGTGAGAAGTGTACTTTTGTTGGATATTTTGAAGATGCAAAAGGTTATAGATTTATTCAACCTCAATCCAATCAAATAATAAGTAGAAGAGATGTTAAATTTGATGAAAATATCTTAGCATATGACTCTCATTCGATGGTTGTTCCCCCTTCAACCTTTGATCCATCTTCAAAATTTGTGCTACTTTCTCTTTCTATTTTGGTTTCTTCTTCAAATGAAGACACCAAGGACAAAAATCCACCTTTTCCTTCTCACATGCCTCTAGACAAATCCATTGAAAATGAACTTGCACTAACACCACAACTTCTTGAAACGGGTTCGTTCAACACATGAAGTAGATGGTGACCTTGTCAGTGATCCTAGAGATCAACACCATACTCTTTCAAAATTCCATTGAGCCTCCTCTCTTTCGGATCAAGTTTCAGAGACTCATGATCTAAAAATATTTGTAGAAGCTTTATGACATATAGATTGGGAAACATAAATGAATGAAGAATGTTTTTCCTTGATGGTGAATGACACTTGAGAACTTGAACCTCTTCAAAAATAAATAAAACTTGTCATCTGTAAATGGGTATACAAAACTTGTTAGGAAAAATACGGAGGGGTGTTTCAATCAATATTTTTATTTCACTTAGAATTCAATTTCAAATTCAGAGAAGTGTATGTTATATTTATTCAAACAAGTTGTGTGTGTACGTATCTTTAGTGAATGAAAGCCGCGTATGTGAAAATTACCAACTTTTCAAAATTTCCATTAATTATTTAACTTAACCATTGCATCATTATTTCTTTAGTCATTCATTATGAAATAACCATGAGAAGTAAAGAGTAGATAAATAATAACACATAATAAACACATCAACACATATGGATGTTGGAAATAATACTGAGAGGGGGGGCGGGGGTGAATCAGTATTATAAACTTAATAACTTTTTCATTTCATACTCAGATTTATTTACACTACATCAATTAAGGGACCTCGTGTGTGCACGCAACTATTCTAAAGGCAACCAACATATATCCAGTGAAATTATGATTTAGTTAATTCATCATGTGTTGATCTTTAATCAGTGCATCAGTACTTAATTAACCATTTAAACAGTAACCATGTGCAATAATAACATAATAAGAAATCACACATAAGCTACACATATGAACACCAAGATTTAAGGTGGAAACCCAATGCAGGAGAAAAAACCACCTGCTGCCATCGTCTCTGTCTTCTTTTAATATAAGAAAAACCTGCTTACAATCTTGTGCTGGTGCAAACTCATACTAGTACATAGACACCCACCTGCAGAAGGCTACAACCTTCTCTCATTCTCTAGCTTCTACTGGAAGGGAGCTACAACCTCCTAGCTCTTGTACTAGCTAATATATTTACTAGTATGTAGGTGCCGACCTATAGAAGGCTCCAACCTTCACTCGTTTTCCAGCTGATACTAGAAGGGAGATCCAACCCCCTGACTCTTGTACTGGCTGATATGTTTATGAGTACGTAGGCACTAGCCTACAGAAGGCTACAACCTTCTCTCTTCCTCTAGGGACCACATTTCATAAATTTTCAGACTGGATACTCCTAGTACACAACAACACAATATGAAGGCCACTTTTCATCCAATTTTCATACTGGACCCATCAACAACATTGAAGCTCAAAATCAATCACCACTGCAATACAACCAATCACTAAAAACCCATCATCACTGAAGAAAATCACAATCGATCAATGTGTACATTCAAAACACTGTCACCAGAACATAGTCACTAGAACACAAAGCATAACCAAAAACTCTACATCAACAACCAGAACCAACTACAACTTCAAACATCATATTTCATAATGTATACGCTACTTCGAAGTATCGAACCAACGTGTATATGTGCCTTCACCAAGGCGAACTAGCATATAGATTTGCAAATAATAACTTAAAACTTCACAACTATTCCAGACTTCAGTCATACCCAGATCATAACATTTACAAAATAAAACATGTGTTAGCAATCAGATTTAGCCCAACCGATATCAGATCATTCATTGGCAATTCATTTCAGGTTTCATGATCCTGAACCAACATTGAATTCAAGGTGCACAAAATATTTCAGATCATATCATAATCATAGCCCCTGCAACATAAAATATACTTTAGATATAAGTATTCCCGAGAAACCATTACACTTTCACACATTGACCCTTTGATCTTCTTCTCCTTATATAGTTTTTGGCCTATCTCAATACCTCGGACCAAAATCATAATTAGGACCTGTGGTATTCTTAGATGGAATCAAATAGTCATTACTCTGCTCAATATTGTGGGCTAATACCATGGTATTGACCCCTGGTATTCTTTACTCTTGAATTTCCTTGATTTTCCAAACCATACGTGCTTTTCTTCTTGTGAAAGTGCATGTATATGTATACGCTCTTTTTTTTCGGTGAACCAACGTGTATACACTGCTTGGATAAGGTGAGCTTGCATATACCCCTTAAACTGACTTGGAACATCCTTTGTCTTCAACTTCTTGATGCTAATTTGTAATCATTTGTTACAACTTCCCGTTCTTTTGTACCAAAGCCCTATTACCTTTGAATTGACCTGTTACACTGTGAGTTGCATTTTATCAAAACTGAACTAACTCGTGAGTGAGTTTCCACCAAGGACAACACTTGTATCATAGTGCCAATAATCTTCCCCTTTGGACTTGATGGCAACCATGTTGGTGTTGATTATTGCAAGATGTAGAAACTGTTAGAGATAACAAGCAACAACAAAATACTCTCCCCCTTTGACATCAAGGGAAAAGGGTAGACCAAGCTACTCTCCCCCTTTGATATACATTGTGCTGTCCATGCTCCCCTTGAGTACATGTAGAGTCTGCAGAGATATGTTTCAATAGAATAACATGACTCTATAACTCAACTAAGTGAGTATGACCTCCCTAAGACCAATGAATCATACATACATCAATCACCCAACCAAGTGGGGATACACCAAATTTGACTCATCCACCCAACCAATTGGGGATATACCAAATGTTTATACATGACTGAAATAACAATTATTTCATCATCCTTTCCATGCATAATGGGGTTACAAATTATGTCTTTACATGACCTTTACATTAAATGATATACATGACATTTATAACAAGGAACAATGATCTAAACAAGACCATGATAGTCATCAACAACTATCATACACCATATATGATCTGTACCATAAGCATCTATCAGTAGCATCAAGATCAACAACCTATATATGTCCATCATCAAAAGAGTCATCTGAATCAAAGAAACTATGTGAATAAAGAAATATAAGTATCATCATGTATAATTCCAATAATGCATTATTAGTAGCATATGCTCCACCTAAACCTATGCCATCTGTTCACTGTCAGATCTGATCATTACGTTTTTCAGTAAGAATCATCAAGGCATCATTATCAACCAGTTATTCATCAAGTTATTGACAACTTATGAGGGCCAAAAGCACTTCTACATATCATCAGTAGACTGTAATCATCATCAATCAAAATAGAACAGATAATTGATAATTAATTGACTGAACCATATCAGACCCCTTTTCCTAAGTTTGTCCCACTGCTTTTTCCTCAAAACACCATATACACAACTGTGCAGCTTTTAACTTGCGTATATACACGACTTGTATTCATGATAACTGCGTATGAGAATTGGAATACTGAAGTTTCACACTTTCAACTCCCCTTGAGTCTGTAATGTCTATATATTGAGCTATGCCACATCCTTCTGATTGTACTTCCTTCTTCTTCCATACCTTGGAGTGTGATGATGTTTGCTCCTTTTGATATGTTGGTCGAAAATTGCTCCTGCACTCTTTTGCTATATGCCCGAACTTGTTACAAGCATAACATCTTATATTTTTTGTATTCCTTATATAGTAGTAAATGGCTTTGTGACCAAACATATTTCAAGAAAAACAATATCCTTTAAAGTACCTGGAAGCTGATGATCTTTCTGTGTGACAATTATTAGCTTGAACCATTCTACTTCTGCATCTTGCTGCAACATGTCCAAAATTATGACATTTAAAACATTCAACATTATTCATCAGAGGAAAGAATCGATTATCACTTCCATGGTTAGGAGTAAATGATTTTCTTTGAAGACTTTCTTTCCTTGGTTGTTGATGGGGTTGATCTCTTATCTCCTTGTTGAGCATTTCAAATTTTGCATCAGAGTTCCTTGCTTCAGTTTGCGAGCTAGATTCACCTTTAACAGTTTCATGAAAACCAAGACCATATTTTATGGTAGGGGACCTTTGGCTACTAAGAATGTCATCCAAAATCTTAGTATTATCTTGAAATCGTAAAAGCTTATCCTTTTCTTCTAATTTACCTTTTAGGATATTTACCTCAACCTGATATTTCTCTTCCTTTTCAAGATATTGTTTCTTCATGATTTCTTCAGTTTTTCTTCCTTCTTCCACTTGTTTCCTTAATTTGAGAATCTCATTTTCTTGTTCTTCATCTGCTTGAGGTAGTTCTTCATTCTGATTATTTGAATTTTCAAGATCTTCTCTTAGAGAGGCGATCTCAACTTCAAGACTTTCATAGTAATTGGATCTCTCTTTAAGTCTCTTGATTGTTGAACTCTTTTCATTTACTTCATTTCTTAATGATGTCACTTCATCCTTCAACTTTTGACATTGATCTTCCTTTTCCTTGTACTACTTGCTTACTTTGTTTCCTTCCTCCAACTGACCTTTTAATCTGGTAACTTCTTCTTTGAAGGCACACTCCCTTTTGTTAAATAGACCTTGTTGATCTATAATTTTATCTGTGAGTATTTTAACTTTTGCCTCTATATTTATTTCACTATCACTTTCAATATCTTCAACATTGCATCAATAGAGAAAAGTATCACCAGAAGACCAAAAATTTGTACCTGATACTTCTTTTGCTTATTCATCTTCAATCTGAGGTGATTTTGAATCTAAATACTTGCTTCCACCTTATGGTCAATTGTCTCTCCTATTGTCACCGTTCCTTTGAGATGTATTCTTCTTCTGATTTGCTTTCTTCTTTAGCTTCTTTCCCATTGTTTCTACGGATCTCCTTCAAGCGATCAAGATTCTACCAAAGGACCTTCTCTGATACCAATTTTTGGAAATAATACTGGGGGGGGGGGGGGTGAATCAGTATTATCAACTTAATAAATTTTTCATTTCATAGTCAAATTTATATATGCTACTTCAATGAAGGGAACTCGCGTGTGCACACAACTCTTCTAAAGGAAACCAACGTATATCTAGCAAACTTATGATTCAGTTAATTCATCATCTGTTGATCTTTAATCAGTGCATCAATACTTAATTAAAAATTTAAACAGTAACCATGTGCAGTAATAACATAATAAGAAATCACACATAAGCAACACATATGTACACCGAGATTTAAGGTGGAAACCCAATGAGGGAGAAGAACCACCTACTGTTGTCATCTCTGTCTTATTTTAATATAAGAAAAACCTGTTTACAATATTGTACTGGTGCAGACTCATACCAATATGCATGCACCCACCTGCAGAAGGCTACAACCTTTTCTTGTTCTCCAGCTTCTACTCGAAGGGAGCTACAACCCCCTAGCTCTTGTACTATTCTATATGTTTACTAGTACGTAGGCATCGACCTGCAGAAGGCTCCAACCTTCACTTGTTTTCCAGTTGCTACTGGAAGGGATCTCCAATCCCTTGGCTCTTGTACTGGCCGATATGTTTAACAGTATATAGGCGCTAGCCTACAGAAGGCTACGACCTTCTCTCTTCCTCTAGGGACCACGTTTCATAAATTTTTAGACTCGACACTCCTGGTACACAACAACATAATATGAAGGCCACTTTTCATCCAATTTTCATACTGGACCCATTGGAAACATTGAAGCTCAAAATCAATCACCACTGCAATACAACCAATCACTAGAAACCCATCATCACTGTGGTGAAGTAAAATTATAAGTGCGGACACAAACAAATTCCTTTAGTTCGATAATGGGTCTAGCCACAACTGATACATCCTATGGAAGGTTTCCTTAGGTTAGAAACAATTAAGAGGGCCTACCTCTTAGTATGCTTATCCCATTTGATGATGTCCTTTCTTGCTCACTCCAGCTATCTCTTGCTTCCTTCTTTAAGCACCTGAAACAAGTAAACAACAACAAACAACAACCGTGATAATAGAAAAATTGTAATTCAACCTACTTAACAAGTCAAGAAACATTAATCCATGAATATGTAAGATGAAAAATCATGTAGGAAATCAATCGATAGTTGCATATGTATTGAATCAAGAAGAGGTTACAACCATTGTCTTGACGTTGTTGTTCTCCTCTGACAAGACCAGGTTCCCACACACTTCTACTAGAATTCCATGATGGCCTCAATCAACAATAGTTTTAAGGCTCTTCCCTTTAGGCTTCACTCCAAACAAAATCACACTTCTCCCTCATACAACTAGATAGCTACAACTATGAATAGCTTTTTGTTTACTCCAAACCAAAATAGCACTAGCACACTAACATTAACACTCCAACACTAACACTAGCTTGTGCTTGGGAAAAATGGAGGTTTATATAACATGAATGGATGGGAGATGGATCCTCTTCTCATGGGAGAAGGCCTTATTTCTTGAGGTAGTTCCATCCTTACAGGGGAAAGGAGCCCAAACTGACATCCTCGACCCCATCCAGCCAAACCATTTACCAGACTTCCATTACGAAGCTTCTAGAGCTGGAAGCTTCAACTCCTTATTTAAAAAACTTTCCATAAGAGGATCAGCATGACTGAAACAAAGCTCAGTTACTCCAGTCGGCGATAGGGACAATGTTAAACCCTGCATATCAGTGCAAGGAGGACAAGGGTCATTAGCGTCGATCTTCTAAACTAGGAAAAACAAAAGATTTTTGGGAAATGGTACAAAAGGGAATTGTTCTGCTCATGAAGAGGGACACAATGGGAGTTTCTTCATGAAGGGAAAGCATATAGGGTTCCTTAGAGACAAAGCACAGGAAATGCCAAAGATGGTATGAATCTCTCTAATGTAGATCCCTACTTTCTTTAAAGGAAAGATTGCAAAATCAAATTAAAAAGAGAAAAAGGCAACTTGAACCATCAAAATAATCTAAGACTGGAACAAGGAAGAATGCATTTTCAAGAGGGAATTAAAGATAAAGGGAAATCACTCTAGCTAATTATTGTTTAACTACCGAGTGTGTGTTTTTCTTTAGCAGAGACACTTAACAGTCTCATCAGATGGGCCCTTAAACTTGCTCCTTTAGAGATTTTCTCCTTGTACTAATTTGTCCTGTACTATCGCAGTTTGCTTGCACTAGTGTAGGAACAAAGATTTATGCAAAAGGTATAAATGGTGTCTTTACTAAAGGCGTTTTACTTCTTGCAAGGGCTTGAACTTTTCCAGGTTCAAAGCACTCAGATCCTGTGGCAAGAAACTAGTTCTTGCACTGGATCAGAGCTTCTTGCACTTCGCATTTAATTATTAAAATGAGTGCTTAGTTATTGCAAGTGCTATTATACTGTTAAATCAAATCGCACACATAAAAGTGAATGTTTCTAATCTTGACAGAGTGCAGGGGTAAAGAAACAATCCATATACATTTATCTTGTCATAAGCATTTAAAGAAAGAAAGAAGATTGTGGAAAGTAGACTAAGAAGGCTTGCTGCATCACACCAATGTGCACTGGTGTAGGTTCATTTCTCCTGCTTGGACCAGGCGAGGAAAATCAACCAAATAGAACTGAAGAAAAGGAAATATCACACCAACGTGCATTGGTGCAAGTTTATTTCTCCTACTTGGACCAGGCGGGGAAAACCAAATCTGAAATCAAGTGTAGGAAAGGAAATTGATCTACTTCACACAATGGATCCACTTTCACTCAGACAGGAATGCATGTGCTTGAAATTAAATCATACTTGACAATATAAACACAAATTACAGGAAATAGGAAATAGGGTAAATGTGCCGGGTTGGCTGGGCCCTAGCCAACTAGCGTGTTTCCCTTTTAAATACAAACGTTCCTTAGTACTTCAATCAATTCATCAGCTCAAATACAGAAATGTGATTTATAAAACATGAGGTGGAGCTCCCTTTTATTAATTAACTGAGGCAAGTACATGCATGAATACATCGTCCAGCCCTGATCCAGGCGATAACAAAATATAGCAACCTGTTACCGCCTCTCTGGCTGTGTCTATGTTCTATCCAAAACCCCCTTAGTCCTATTTACATTCTACATTATATAGATCTTTGGCCAAGGGCTAAATTAGATCTTTCAACCAATTACATAAACAACCACAGAATTTAGCTTCTCGGCCTTTAAACTTAGACAGTTAACAAAACTGGTCGTAGCCAATCTCCAACTTTCGTTCTTCACAGTATTGATCTCAGCTGTCTTTAGATCGATCTTGCTATCATGGTTAAAGTTGCTCAAAACAGGGTGATTCGATCTCGGCTGCCTTTGGATCAATCTTGCTTTCGTGGTTGAAGCTGCTCAAAATGAGGTGGTGATCAAGGAGGTTTGGATCTGTTGCAAGGATTTGTTGTGCTGGCAATGGTGCAAGATCTGATCTTGCACGAGGATTAGTGGTCACGGTAAGTACTCTAACTACCAAACAACATTGGAGATATCGATAAGTTACAAAGAGTGATTAAAAGTAAGAAATCATGTAATAAATGATTAATTGATGCTAGGTTAAGTTAAAAATATGAAAAATAAAGTTTACATGAAATATGTCACCGTTCTTGGACTGGTGCAAGATGAGGGTGTATAAGAGAGGTAAAACAACAGTAAATGGTTATGATTTAGGAAGGGGAAAATGGTAAAAAGAGATCAAATTAAGGGGCTAACATTCATCATACTAGTTATAAAAGAATTTTCCCTATATCTTGCAGGAAATTGAGCTTTCCTACCTGATCTCCTAAGTGGTGGAGTGGCTTCAAACCTTATTTGATCATCATTTTCTTTTTCTTCCTATTGTTGTTGCTGTTGTTATTGTTGTTTCTATTCATCCTCTACCTTTGTCTGCTACTGACCTTGATTTTTCTCTACTTCTTCTTCCACCAAGTACGGAATGTCCCATTCCTCATTATGCTCATTAGATTCTTCATGATCCTGCTCATGGAATTTGACATCTCTACTAACAAAAATCTTGTGAGTAGAGGGATTAAATAATCAGTAAGTTTTATACTGTGAATAATACCCTATAAAGGTACATCTGATGGCTTTTGAATCTAATTTTCTTCTATCTTCATTTGGAATGTGGGAAAGTGCTTTAGATCCAAATATTCTTAAGTGTTTTACTGCAGGCTTAAATCCATATAATGCTTCATAAGGAGTTTTAGACTCAAGACTCTTTGTAGGACTCCTATTTTTCGAATAAACTACATTATTCATTGCTTCAGCCCAAAAACCATTCGAAAGATTCTTACCTTTCAACATACTTCTAGCACATTCCACCAGTGTTCTATTCTTTCTTTCTGTTACTCCATTCTGCTGTGGAGTATGGGGTACTGTGAATTGCTGGAAAATTCCATGATCTTTACAATACTTGATAAGATCATCCTTCCTGTATTCTCCCCCTTGATCAGAATGGATAATTTTTATCTATTTCCCTATTTGTCTTTCAATCATATTTTTAAACTTCTTAAAGTATTTGAATGTGTGGCTCTTCTTACTTAAGAAATACACCCAAGAAAACTTCGTACAGTCATCAATAAACAGTAGAAAATATAGTGCACCTCCTAATGATTTTATTTGCATGGGTCCACAAAGGTCTATGTGCACTAATTCAAGTATATCCCTCAGTTTCTTTTCTACTCGAATAGGGAATTCTTCTCTGTGCATTTTTCCTAATGTACATGCATCACAATCATTATGTACTTGCTTTAGCATAGGAAGATATCTTACCATTTCCTTCTTTTGTAGTAACAGCAAATCATTGTAGTTGATGTGGCCAAATATCTGATGCCATAGCTCTTTTGTAGTCAGGCTTGCTATTGTTAATGCTCGAACTGGTGCAGTTCTTACATCCAACTTGTAAATTCCTCCTATTCGGATTCCTGTAGCAATTGTCTTCATGCCATCTAGAAAATATTTAATATAACAGTTAGATTTAAAGAATTCAACTTTCATATCTTTATCTATAATCATGGATACAGAAATCAAGTTCTTTGTTACACCAGGCACATACATAACATTATGAATTTGTTTGATATTACCATCAGGTAGAATGACAGAAATTTTCCCACACCCTTTGATTTGATGACTTCTATCATCACCAAGGTAAATCTGTGCTCCTTCGTTGATTTCTTTAAAATATTCGAACCAATGCTTGTTCCATGTCATGTGTGTTGATGCTCCTGCATCTACATACCAGATGTCTGCATCAACATTCTCATCATGATCTGCCATGAACATCTAAAATTTTGCACATGATTGTCATTCGCGAGATGACCTGCATGTCTTTTCTGCTTCTGATGTTCTTCATGATATTTCTTCTTCCTGTACTGCCTGGAAATATGACCCAGTTTTCCGCAATAAAGACATTTATTTTTAGAGTAGTTTCTATTCAGATGCATACCTTGGGTCTGATTCGGTATTTTGTGTGAGTTTGCTCCGTTTTTTTGTTGTGGACTTCCTTTCCCTTTGAAGAAGTTTTTGTTCACCATTAATGCAATATCAACACTCTGGGGCTTCAAAGTCGATCTTCTTTCTTCTTCTTGCATCAGTATTCCTGTCAGCTCTTCAAATTTCAGGATCTTCTCTCTGGCATTTATCCTAGTGATGAACATTTGGTAATCATCAGTGACACCATTCATGGTAATTGTTACAAGATCTGTATCATCAACTGTATGACCAATGTTTGCCAATTTGTTCTTCAGATCTTGGATCCTTGCTACAAATGAAGAAATTGTTTCGTTCTCTTCCATCTTCAAGGATAGGATCTTACTCTTGAGGAACAGAAGATGATTTGAATTCTTGATCTCATACAAATCCTTTAGAATTACCCAGATCTTGTTAGCTATCTCACATTCTCTAATGTGTGGTATGATGCAGTCTTTCACTGACATGTTTAACAGTGTCCTTGCTTTACCTTCTCGCTTCTCCCAATTTGGGATTGATGTTGATCCAGCCGTGGGCTTTGGCTCATCCCCATTCACAATCATCCAAGCACTCTGCACGTCTAGCAAAGTCTGCATCTTGAATTTCCAATTTGCATAATTGGAACCAAAGAGCTTGTTATGCTCATTCAAACATGCTTCAAACATATTGTTACTCATCTTGGCAATTTAGAAGAAGAAAAAAAATCGACAGGTAAAAGAAGATGTTATATTTACCCCAGATCTGTGACAGAGACATATCACTGATATTCAATGTTGTTCATCTCGCAGCACACCCACTGATCACCGTGGATTCCTTCACAGCCTCCAAACAACCTTCTGTTGTCAGCTATAACCTTGTTCTTGGCTTCCCCATGCAGCTTTTATGATTTACACGAACATCGCAGATGTGCATGACTTATCTGCGACATCGTTGCAGCTGTACACAGAATACTTGCGATGACCAAAATAAAAATATGAGCAAATATACTCATCGCAGTGATACTCCTCTTAACCTGTGATGATTTCAGTTTCATCACAGTTATACTCCTCAAAACAACGATGATTCCTGTTCAGTGACACCCACCAGCTAGCGTACAGGTTCCTCAGCCCTGACGCTCTGATACCATGATAAAAAAATGGCAATGTTTGTATTAAAGAATTAAAACCCATTGGTCAACTCTACAAAAGAGACTCTGAACCATGAGAGTTTGGCTCTGCAGAATGCTCTCCATTGTTCATGCACATTACACATTAAATATAAAACATGGTTTTAGGGAAGTTAGAACAACATCCTAAGAAATAGAAACTAATTCCTATCCTGAGGTTACGTGAACCAACTCCACCTATTCTAGGATATTCTCCATTATCTTCAACAATGTAGATGATAAACACATTCTCTTAAAAGTTAAGGTGCAATAAAGAAGGTCAAATGAAATCCAATCTACGTGAAAGTAAAAAGGCATCAAAGGATGTAGGATATCTTCACAACGTCTTATATATAAGATCTAGGAATGAAGACAACCATCATTGTTGCATTGGAAAGGTAACAAATATTCATGAACAAGAAGGTTACCTCATTTAATAAATTGTAGTATCTATGCAAGATTGAGAAGGGCAAGTTGATGGAAAAAATGTTGAAGGTTAAAAGAACTCAACCATGTGTAGAAAAGGAAGGCAAGGTTGGTCCTCAAGTAAGACAAAATAAGTATAGTTAAGATTCAATGCTATAGAAAAATTTTGGAAGCTCATAGCACCGAAAGATGGAGGAAGCTGAAGAAAAGGGCCAAGGAAATAGGGAGTAACAAATCTCTCCTATGAGTAAGATAGTATCCCTCACAAAAGGTCCGATCATAAGCTCCTAGATCTTGTGATTATAATAATAAGATGCATCATGGCATCATGGAAGAATTAGAAGCAAGAGCTCGTGACATCACCATGGGAATCATGAAAGACAAAATGGACAAAATCCATGGTAGTCAAACATGAAGGATATATCTCTTGGGAATCTCATTGAACATTGAAGGAAAGGCATATGTCATCCAGGACAAGCTCATCATACATCAAGGCAAAAAGGAAACATTTGCCAGATGGGGATATGCAAGATCTTAAAGGTTCTCTAATGCAATCCTCATCATAGGGTTCACTAATCTAGGTAGGAAGCAAGTGTTTCATCAGGAACTCCAACTTATGGAATTCATGTGATGATGTTGTGATGACATGAAGCAGATAAAGGGATTGAAGATATTTTCAAACAAGGAAGCTGTTGGAAGAAGCCTAGATGACCTAAAGGTAAAATGAGGTATGTATGCTTGCATTTAATATTATAATTTCAGGTCATATGGTTGCAAGTAACATGGATCATTAATTATATCTTGAGAAGCATGATCAAGAGAAAAATGATCTTCTCCTCTCAAAGAATGCAAGAAGGCATAAGTCACACTAGATGAAAATAAACATAATATGTCCTCATATGAAGTATGAGGTAGTTGAATAAGAAATTCTGATTGAAAGCTCATGGAATGTGTGAGGAAGGAAGAGATCGTGAGATATGCAACCATGATGAAGGTGATCAACATCCAAAAGGCCAAGAAGATTTGACTAGGAAATCTCCTGGAAAGATACGAAGACTGATGAAAGTCTGAAAAAGATGAAGACCCTTGACAATGGATATCTTTGGGAGATGTGTGAACATGTATGCAGGATGCTGATACCTACAGGAAGATGTCATGATGAAGATCCATATCGAAAGATACAATTTGATTTAATGTTATATTTTTTTTCTTGAATAATATATGGATGAGTTCATGCAGGGCTATTGGCACAAGAGTTGTAAGTACAAGTACGACTAGCATTCATGTGGTGGATGGAAATTCCTAAACAAAACGTGATGAAGAAGAAGTAGCCATATGAAGAAGGCTCCAGAGATGTACCAAGAAGGCTACTTTCCATGAAGAAATGAATGACATGACTGAATAAGAAGGAAAGTGATCGATGGTTGTCGCCCTACAAGGAAGAAGCTCAACAAAATTTCATGACATCAAGGAGAGAAGTTGATCAAGAAGCTGAAGGACCCACATAGAAAAAGTTGCTGATATATAGAAGAGTCTCTAGCTAAGAGGGATATCTGATAGGTCCCTGATCAAGAGGGAGTTTGAATTAATATCACCCCTAATTACAAAGGAGTGACAATTGTGTTTTTCCATGTCATGTGTCATGCACTAGACCAGGACTAACGACCATAAGTCTAGGTGAAGGCCATGAATGGAAATGTAGATAGATGATAGACAAAACATTCTTATCTCCACCTGGGAAGAAAGAATGAGAGGATTGGGTAATAATCTGGCATCTAGTACTCTTTGAGGATGTGTAGGGCATCCAGGATAAGAGTAGGTAAGAGGATTGATATTGTTTGAGGGCTGGGAACCCAAGATAAGAATAGTCCTAGAAGGTCATACTCAGTGAATACCCGGGTGGGAATGCACCTTGAGAGACAATGATGAAGGTGTCTATAAATCATTGGTCTCGCCAACATTGTAGCTCATGGTCTCGTGGAGAGATGATCTGTTAGTCAAGGCCTTGCACTATGAAAATGATGATTGATATGATGCTATACAGATGGGATTACCAATCTGATTCTTCTTATGAGAAATTATTTAGATTGAGAATAACCAAGTACCATTGTAAATACCTCCCTAGTTAAGAGGGAGTGTTGAAGAAAAGTGTAACTAGGTTTTGTATTTGTCAATGTAATTTTGATCTTTGTACTTGTCAAGAAAAGAAATATTATTTTTATAAAATTACATGAATGTGTTTCTTTGTCATTCCATAGGTTTAGGAAAGTCAAAGAGTCAAGATTATGTTAAAGAGCTCTTTATGAGCATTTATGTAATGCACATGGGTCAACCTAGTGTCAAGAAGCCCTTCAAGACAAGCACCATTCTTTAAAGAAAACTACAAGAAAAACAATGAAGAGAACATCATGTCGGCCTGAAAAAAAGAATTAAACAACTAAAAGATGACATGTGTATAAATGACACAACAGTTCATTTGGTCATGTTGGCTCAGATACAGGGTCAAACCACTATAAATAGGCATGTAAAGTTTAGAATTACAATCAGATAATTTCATATATCTCTACAAATTCAGAGGTGCAAAAACTTGCATTCTTTTGTGATCTCAGATGGGTACAGGACTGAGTTTCTTCGTATAATAGTAAGGATCAGACTTCAAATGGACAACCTCACAGTAATCTCAGATGGGTACCACTGAAATGGTTACAGTATTGGCATAGGTAGAATGATAAGAGTTTGTCTCAGCATGCTAGACAAGATCATGAAGGCCTCAATATATGAAGAAAATTTAGTCACAAAATATCGACATAACTAGTGATAAAAAGGATCTCAGGGATCCCATAGTAGAATACGCAGTCTTGACATAAGTATGATAGAAGGATCTCATAGTGATTCACTTATCTTGACATACATTAAGGTGCAAGCATGATCCTATCACAGTCATGATATCGTTCTTGATGGAGACATAGCCACAAAGGCCATGATCTTAGTGAAGGTACAATTATGATGAGGCTGTCATGATATAGGTGGATCTACATAGAACTCTCCTATACATATAAAATTATGAAGATCCTGTTGATGAAGACCTTGGCGATGGTGCAATGATGATGATGATTTCAATAGTAACAAAGGAAGAGGATTGGTGTCTTGGTCTTGGAGTGGCATAGAGGGTCAAGTATAATGGTCTTGGTGTTTGTCAATTAGAGTCTCTATAAGAAGAATTATGTGTGGGTTTTCCTCTCCAAGAGGGAGAGGTTTTGGCCCAGGTAGAATGACAACTTCTTGTGGTCTTGTCTTTTCATTTTGGTAGCAGTTTGATGAAGCAAACACACACACTTATAATAAGAAGAAGATCAAGATAAGATAAATAGTAAAATCATTTCCCAAATTGTTATCAAGTATAGAAGAATCTATCTAATGCTAATTGCCCAAGATTATTCAACAATAAGTATTGTTCAGAGCATGGGATTAGAAGGGAGAAGGCAATTCTAGGAACACCACAAGAAAATGGTGTGTCAGAAAGGATGAACATGACAATCATGGAGCGTACAAGGTGCATGAGATTGCATGCAAGATTGCCTTTACAATTTGAGCAGATGTTGTAGATAATGTTGCTTATCTAATAAATAGAGGGCCTTCAAGTTCCTTGGATGGTGCTATTCTAGAGGAGGCATGGACAAGAAAAAAAGTAAACTCCTCATTTTTAAATACTTTTGGTTGTGAAGCCTTTTTCCACATTAATAAAGAAAATAGAACAAAGCTTGAGGAAAAATCAAAGAAACGTACCTTTATTAGATATCGTGTTAATGCTTTTGGTTATCACTTTTATGATTATGAAAAACACAAAATCATTAGGAGCAAAGATGTCATATTCAATGAAAAGGTTATGTATAAGGATTAGATGCAGGAAAAGAAACAGGAAAAGAAAACATAAAATACATAGTGCTCGATGAGATCACAGAAAAAGTAAAGGTGCTTGAAAATCATAAAGATCAACAGCCAGAACAACACCAACAGCCACAATAGCAACAGACACCTCAAACACCTGAAAGTGGTGTTAGAAGATCTACTAAGATAAGTAGACCCCTTGAACACTACTCTTCTTCATTATATCATGTATTGTTGATCGATTCTGGTGAACCATAATGTTATGAAGTAGTGCAGGTAGAAACTAGGAAGAAGTGGGAGCTAGCCATGAAAGAAGAGATGGATTCCTTGGTACGTAACCAGACTTGGGACTTAGTCAGGTCACCTGTAGGTAAAACAACATTGTAGAATAAATGGGTTTACAGGTTGAAGGAAGAATATGAAGGTAGAAAAAGGTATAAAGCTAGACTTGTGGTAAAGGGGTTTGCACAGAAAAAAGGTATAGACTTTGATGAGATATTTTATTCTATTATTAAAATGACTTCAATCAGAATTATTTAAAGTCTAGTAGCAACAAAAGATTTTCATCTTGAGCAGTTAGATGTAAAGACAACTTTTCTCCATGGGGATTTGGAGGAAGAGATCTATATGCGGAAGACACATGGATATGAGGTCAAAGGGAAGGAGAAACTAGTGTGCAAGTTGAAGAAGAGCTTGTACGGTTTAAAATAGGCTCGAAGGTAGTGGTATCTAAAATTTGATGGGTTTATGTCTGAACAAGGTTATACTAGATGTCACTTTGATCATTGTGTTTATCTCAAAAGGCAAAATGATGGAAGCTATATTATATTGTTATTGTATGTAGATGACATGTTTGTTGCAGGTTGTAACATGCAGGAAATAAATGTGCTCAAAGGAAAATTGACAATTTCATTTGCAATGAAGGATATAGGTGCTACAAAACAAATCCTTGGTATGAGAATAACTAGAGACAGGGAAAATTGCAAATTAATATTGTCTCAAAGTGCGTACATACAAAAGGTGTTGGAAATATTTAATATGCAGAATGCAAAACTAGTTGCTACAGCTTTGGCTAGCCATTTCAAACTCAATAAGTAGATGTGTCCCAAGAATTAGGAAGTGTTGGATTATGTGTCTAAAGTTCCGTATGTATCAGCAGTTGGAAGCTTAATGTATGCAATGGTCTACATAAGGCCTGATATTGCACATCTAGTGAGAGTTGAAAGTAGGTACATGAACAATCCAGGAAAAGAACATTGGATGGTAGTGAAGTGGATTCTCAGGTATTTGAGAGGTACCACAAATCAAGAATTATGCTTTGGTGGTTCAAACATTGTTCTACATGGATATGTTGATGCAGATATGGCAGGTGATAGAGATAATAGGAGGAGAACTACAAGGTATGTATTTACTGTAGGTGGAACAACTGTAAGTTGGGTTTCAAAATTGCAGAGTGTTGTTGCACTGTCAACTATGGAAGTAGAGTATGTTTCTACTACAGAGGCTAGTAAAGAAATGATTTGGTTACAAAGGTTTCTAGATGAATTGGGTAAGAAGCAGGAGTTGGGAAAGTTATACAGTGACAACTAGAGTGCCATTCATCTTACAAAGAACTCAACATTTCATTCTAAGACTAAACATATACAACTCAAGTACCATTTCATACGGTAAGTGTTGGAAGATGGACGGTTTAAGCTTAAAAAGATACACACTAGTCAGAATCGTGCAGATATGTTAACAAAAGTTGTAACCAGGGAGAAACTGAGATTCTGATCAGTTTCAATTGGTCTTCAAGTATGATGATGAAGATGAGAAACAACTAGGTACAAAGTGGAGTCATTTTCCAAGAAATGCAACAACGATGGAGTTACTATCATTAGTCCCGAAGTGGGAGATTGTTGGGTGTGGAGCCTGATTATCTTATTTATTTTGAGGTATCACTGCGATGGACCCTAGTTCATAACGAGATGATGGTACAAGGGGGGGCGACGATGATTTTATGAAACCCCCCTTGGTGGGGGTTTCGGGGCAGCTCCTCTGAAGCTAAAAATAGATGTAAAATTGCCTTGTAAAATATTGTAATTTTGTAGTCAATCTGAGCCATTCATTAGGCAAATGATTTGACCGTAGAAGTTATGTTTAATTTAGGTCTTTTTCTCTAGAAGGAAACCCCTCACTATATATGAGGGAATTGTATTGCGACTGTATATATGTGTATGTATTCTGAGAGAGAAAGACAAAGGATATTGTGTGAGAGCAAAGAGGAAATTACGTGTTATGAAACCAGCTCACAAAAAGATAGAAAAGAGAGATCAACGCCTTAGAATTCAGGCTCTTCGAGGGGGCAACCTCCTTTGCATTACACAAATGAACAATTCTTCGATCATTCAAATGACAAAACCTCCTTTCTATATATAGGAGTCTATGGAGTCACAATATAACCCAGCCAAACTAACAATAATAATATAAAGCCACAAAAATAACAATAGAGGGATTCTATGGGGCACAGTAATAAAAATATGGGGACAATAGGGGCTCAACAATATTAATGAGGGATACAACTATAATAGTAATGGGGTAATCACTAGTATTATAGGGACCTAACATGCCCCCCTCCTTCAAAAAAGTGTTGTCCTCAACACTTGAGTAGTTCTAGATGCTTCTGTATAAAATTATCATCCTCCCATGTGGAATCTTCAGCGGATAAGTTCTTCCACTTGACGAGATACTCCAAAATTGATCGATTTCATATTTGTCGAGTTCTTGTTTCTGTGACTGCTTCCGGTTCCAATATAATTTTTCCTTACTCGTCAAGTTCTAGCAATATTGTTTGAACTGGGAGCTTGTCGCCTATAACCTTCTTTAAACATGAAACATGGAAAACTGGGTGCACTCGAGACGTTGCAGGAAGCTCCAATTTGTATGCCATAGTACCAATATTTTGCAACACCTTATACAGACCATAATACTTTAGTGATAATTTATTATCCTTCTTAGCTTGCTTGAGGGACATTTGTTTATATGGTTGTAGCCATAGGAATACCCAATCACCTACATCAAAAATTCTTGCGCTGCGATGTCGATCTGCCTATTGTTTCATTCTATTCTGTACCAACACGAGGTTATCCTTTAAGAGTTGGAGGACTTGCTGTTGATGTTCGATGTGATGTTCCACTGCTTGAACCTTAGATTTTTCTCTTAAATATGATGTGATGGAAGGTGGCTAATATCCATAAAGTGCCATAAGTGGGGTCATTTTTGTTGCTGTATGGAAGGAGTTGTTATACCACCATTTAGCTAGAGGCAACCATTTGACCCATTGTGTCTGTTTATCAGATACAAAGCAACGAAGATATCCTTCCAAATATTTGTTTACTATCTCAGTTTGCCCATCAGATTGAGGATGATAAGATGAGCTATGAGCTAACTGAGTACCAAGACAAGAAAATAATTCTGTCCAAAAATTTCCAGTGAAAAATGGGATCTCTGTCACTTACAATAATCTTTGGGTTTCCATGTAGCTTTTGAATTGTTTCCATAAATGCAGTAGAAACTGTATTGGCTTTAAATGGATGTGATAATGCACAAAAGTGTGCATACTTGGTAAGTCTGTCAACTACCACCATAATGACAATATTTCCCTCAGACTTGGGTAAATGTGTGATAAAATCCATTGAAACCTCCTCCCAACGTTGGCTTGGAATGGATAAAGGTTGTAATAGACCCGGGGTCATAATTGTTTCAACTTTATTTTGTTGGCAAACCAAACATTCCACCACAAACTTTTGAATAT
>APFE030240188.1:26660-71136 GCA_000404065.3 Pinus taeda | reverse complement strand
CACATTTGTTTGCCATTATTTATAAAGCACATTTAGAGAAAGATAGTGTCTGGTTGGTTTGTTTTTCATTAGGTCTTCATTAGATTCTAGGAAGGTCTATCTTGTCCGCAAGATCAACTCATTCCGCGTGACACTCAGATATTTTCATACTGATATCGTCTTGTCATGAGTGAATTTCATTGGAAGGTAGTGTACCTTTACATTAAAGGATGATGTTCAAGAAGGATGACAAAGATACTATGCATAAAGACACTCAAGAAGGCTGCAAAGAAAATATGATGACTTAACAGGAAGATGAAGGGACACTAGATGGAGAGAGAATTTGGAAGATCTAGAATGCATAAAAGACTCCATATATTCAAGCATTTTGGAGGAGAAACAGGGACAACATGCAACATCTATCAAGATGATACAAAGATAGTAGTAAGAAGAGGATATTTTCATTGACACACCATCACAAAGTCCATATCATCAGTGTCTTGTCAAAGTGTCATCTCAAGAATCATATGAGTCATCATGTTGCCACATAATTTGTGGATGTAATTATGTAATTTTTAATAAAATGAGAGACGTAAGTGTGCGGAAGTCCAAATGGAAACCAAATAATGTGAAAAATCATGTAGAAGTTCAAAGGTCTCTTAGTCACAAGATGATCTACCAACTTGGTCACACAACAGTTATGGGCTTGCCTCCAGAAATTGTGCAATCCTTGAAGACAGTCAACCTTGATGATTGGAAATGCGCAATTCAGATTGGCAATCAGCCTTGAGCTCAGAAAATGTGTAGTCATGGAAGGAAGTTAGCCTTGAGCTCATAATGGTGCGGATCAGACTGGAAGTCAACCTTCAGCTCAGAAATTGCATAGTCATGGAAGACAACATAACATTAAGCCTATAAACTATGCAACCCTCACTAAGCTTAGAAATTGTGCAATGCACACTGAGCTGGAAAGTTTCCCAGTTCCCCAGAACTACACAGTATTTCCTGTTAGTGTGCATGGAAAGTTTCTCCAGGGAAAAGAAAGAAAAATAAAAGGCACAAATCATCCATAGGAAATAGGGATCTATTTTTAGTATCCCGAAGGACGCACTTTCGCTATCTTTAGAAACTTCCGCCAAGTGTCGAATTTTTCTTGACTTTAGGTATGTGCATCATAAATTCCAATTTGCTCAATTCTATGTAATGGACACCTCTAGAGCCAATTTGTACATTTAATCATCAAGCTCTAGCATTCTCGAGGAGATCAAGGAACCTTCAGAGCATTATTGTCACTTTTCCAGGTGAGCTTTTCTTTTATCATTTTTTGTTGTTTAGCTTGTGTGAGTGTTGTTTCACTTGTTTATTTTCTTGATTACAAGTGTTTTAGCTTGCTTTATCTTGTGGAAGTGTTGTTTCAGTGTTCCATTTTCCTTTCACAAGTTTCACATTGATTTTCTTGTTTTTTGCACCAAGGGCGCCATCTCAGCGACTCTCCTCACATACTTGAGTTTCTTTCTATTTGTTGAGTTTTTGCACTTGTTTTTCATCGATTTATCCTCACTTCATCATATTTTCACTCAAAATCACATTATCACTAATTTTTGCTCGTTTTTCATGCCTCCATCGAGCAAATTTGCACTTCCCTTGGTCGTATTTTTCCTTGCCCAGTTGGGCACTGGGAAATCCTAAGGCTCAAGCTCCAAGCTTGGCCTATGGAACTGTGGAGTATGTAGTACAGGCTGACCCAAACTTCCCATTGTGTAGTTCCATGGCTCAGCCTGTCAACCTTGGCCATTGAGACTGTGTAATGCACAATGTCTCCTAGGCTCTACCCAGGCTGAACTGTGCATTGCACAATCTCAAGCCTTAGGTTGCACCCTTGGCTGCTGGGACTGCACAATCTAGAGTTCTCACAACCTGTCAGTCCCTCTTGTAGGTGAAAACTGTGCAATACCTCTCATTAGATGTCTATATTGTTGCTTGATCAAGCTATCAAGTTAGATTTGTAAGCACTCGTGAAGCACTTCTCTCTAGCAGTCATTATTACCATGGCACCAAAGAGAGTTGTTTCAGGAGAGACCACTAAAATCGGTATTGGGGAAGAAGTTGAGCAAGCACCAATTAACTTACCAATATATGCCGACACTCAACTGTTCATAGAAAATGAGTCAACACTAACATGGCAACAAGTCCAGCAACAGTAGCAGAAGATAACAATCCATTACAAGATTAGGGAAAAATAAATTTGTTTAATTTAAGCTTTTGTGATCCATATCACGTTTTTTGAGAAGAATTTTCAGTTTAAATCACATTCGAATGCATTTGTCAACGTGTTTCGAACCAATGAGTGGGGTTCATCGTCAGGAAAAGTTGAAGAATCAAATCTAGCTGCATGTTAAATAGTCAGAGAAGAACATCTAACGGCTATATTTGACCAACCAACGACTATATTGAACTGGTAAGCTAAAATTCTTCTCAAAAAGATAAAGTTGCTGACAGAATAGAGGGAGAACAAAGTTACAGAGTGAAAGAGGATTCAATCTTCACGTAAGCATATTTGGAAGAAGAATCAAAAGGAAGCAGAGGATATAGAAAGTGGAACAGAGGAAGGGAGAAAAGCAAAGCTTATAGGTAGAAAAACTGAGATCGAAGAAAGCAAAAAAAGAAACGAAGGAAGAACAGGAGCTGAGGAGGAAAGAATAGGAAGAGAAGAAAAAGAAGTAAGAATAAGAAAGGAAATGCACAATGACAGAACAAACAATGTCAATTCAAGAACAAAACCATCTAGCAATAGAGGGAAGGAGCGAATGGATGCAAGACTAGGATCTTGCTTAATCAATCGAAAATTTGATTTAATTTGTGGACATTGAGGTGGGACCAAAACTGTAGGATGAAGATATTGATTTGATGTTGAATGCCCCATAGGTCATCGTTCAACCTCTACAACCTCCAGTCGTAGAGCTATCCCTGATCAATGATCATACATCACCTACATTCAATAGAAAAAGGGTGATAGCAGTGGACACCAGTAGGAATCCAAATGCCATTGTCGAAGCCAACTTGGCCTTTGTGGTACGAAAAGATCACACCCTCAATATTTAATGGTCGAGAGCAATAAATTGATACACAATCTACAGGGTACTCAAACAAGGATAGAACAACTCCATAGAGCAATGCAGAATGTATCTCCCACATAGGCCTACTTGGGGAAAATGAGAGTAGTGACACTTGGTGAGGTATCAACACTTAAAGAGACCATGAGGTACCTCTATGAGGATATCATGACCATACATAAGGAAGTTTTCCACTTGCATAGCCTGCAGTAGTAGAGCAAGTAATTTGTCAAGACTCTTAGGAATCTACAAACTGTCATCACTGCCATGAAAGAATGGGAAAGGCGATACAAAGGGGCACCACTTACTTTGGGAATGAAGATGAAGCTACATGCAGAGTTGGAGAAAGCAAGAGTTCAAATGTTGATTCAGAAAAACAAGCAACTCGCCTCATTTATTGGAAACATTCAGGCCCCATATTTATGGTTATACAATAGTATTGGACTTCATGGTGAGAACCCACAAGATCCCATGAGTTAGCTTAATCACCAAAGCTAAACACAAATACCAATTCAAGAAGGATATTGAAGAGTACCTCGAGTACCCGTGACAGGTTACCACCAAGGAGGAATTAGAGTTGAATAGAAAAAACATGCAAAACTACATCGGTGGTCCCATCCAGATCAGAACCATGTTGCTCCTTCTCGAGAGAGAAGTCAATACTAGATCCAAATCATAGTACCCAAATTTTATGGAGGCTAGAGTGCACTTCCAGCCTGACACCATCATGCAGTTTGGGGATGTCATTACACAACACCAAGATTGACATCTATGCGTGATCGAGAAGCATCAAGTTGAGGTTGTCGAGCTAGAGTGTTCCCAAACTAAGCATCCTAGTGTCTTGTCTTGTTAGGCTTCCAAGTTGTTTGTACCCTATTTTTTCCTATATAGGTATAAGTGTAAAATGCAATATTATTTGTAACTATGTTGTAAGTGGAATTCCAAGTGTCAATATTGGAATATGAAAATTCATCATGTAATGTAATGTGTTATTTTGTGAAGAAGTTGAAGAGTCATGAGGGTAGTCCAAAAGTCACAAAAGGGAGTTGAAGAGTCACCTCCTCTTGTTATAAATAGAACCTCATAACTCATGTAATAGGCTTTTGGGAGCCAAGCTTTTGGCTAGGCTTAGGCTTAGAAAGATCTTAGGAATATTGTGAAGAGCCTTGACTTCTCCATAGCTTAGAGCGAGTATACTTCTTTGGAGGAGCGGGTGTTCTTGACTATAATGTTCCACTATTGGGGTTATTCGTCATCAATGGTGTATGTATGGATGAAACTTTCACTTATAATAATAAAATTAGAGCCAGCATGCTTTCATGCATATGTTGTTAATATAGTATGACTATTCTTGTTGTATTGGAAATGTATGTTATTTAACTTACACATATGTTTATGAAATGTTTTTTTTTACATTTGTATGAATCTTGTTGAATGCGTGTTGTTGGATTAACTCATCACTTTAACTTGTGGACTATTTTTCATCTTAGCTTGTGATGCAATTTCACTCATGTGTTCCTTTCAAGTTGTGTACTATTACATGCTTTGAAGGAGTGCACTTCCTTTTCCCTTCGTGCGTTGGATCCTTCATGCATCGCACTTGACTCTCTGTAGGGTCACACACTTGCTCTTACCCAAAGTTATCATACTTTTGTCTACGTGTTTCTGCGGTTAAGGCATTACATTACCACACATAGTTGGGACTCCTACTCCAAATGGTGTGAGTTCTATTTGGGACTTCATATCGATGCGATCCCCTGAATGTTGGCAGGTCCAACATCACCAACATTTCTGACACTAGGAGGACTAGATGACAAGATGAGCCCTTGAAGTCTGTTTTGAATTTCTGCACTCATATTATGACTTCTTCCCAAATCATACTCTCGACAGGTTTTTCCAGAGAAAAATTGCAAGTGCCGACGAATATCTTTGATAACTTGTCACATATTAAATTTGATAGCAATGATGAAAGAACCTTGCTTAAGCATACTAATCGTTTTCTTCAATTTTTCATAGAGCACAACATCCCCCTTTAGGATGTTGGCTCTCGACTGTTTATTATCATGTTCGAAGGGCGTGTAAGGCAATGGTGTAACACATTGATCGATGCCTCCATACACTCTTTTGAGCATCTTGTCACTGAAATGTCTTGTGCTTTTGACATGTTCGATCGTAAACATCTGGGAATGAAAATTTTAGTATTGTGAAAATCACCTGATGAATCATTGCATCATTTTCACATTCGTTTTATGCATTTCTGTTTAAGATATATGGAAGATGAAGTTGATTGGGGGTTCTTGGCTAAAATATTTCAATATCTTGTTCACATTTCTGCAAATCCATGCGAGTTAGAATCTTTCAAACCTCTCCCAACATACCTCATTGTTGGAGCTTCTAAATTTGAGACAGACAAGGTTTCTTTTACAAGTGACCCTTTGTCCCCTTCTCATCAAACATCTCTAGCTCTGCAAGTCAAGGTGGGAGAAGTTGAGAATTCACTTGATGATCTACCATCATCTTTTCCCTCCTCACATACTCATAATTTCAGCATAGGTTTGGACTGTCAATCTGATTATTGTGATGAAGTGTATCTCCTCATCCTCCATCCTTTGTTCCTTCCAATCCTTTGGATTGTGATGTGTTGTGTTCACTTGTTTCAAATCTCTCCTTCAATGTTCACAAGGATCAAGTGTTGGATGGAGTTGGTGTTGAGAAACCAACTTGCGATATCATTCATGATGATTATGTGGGGGAGCCCATAGTTTAAATAGAATATGAGATGAAGGATGATTCTCTTCCTTCGGCACCTCTCCTTCATCATTCTGACGTTTCCCACGATTCTGTCATTTCTATTGAATCTTAAGAAAATTTAGTTCCTGATGATGTTACTACTTTAGATCATTCAGAGCACATGTGGGATGCCAGTTCTTCATCCATGTGTGGACAGGATTATTCTTCTACTCTTGACCTTCCTAATCCCTCATCTCATCTTTTTGAAAACTTAGAGGGTGAAATTTATTGTTTTTCATCTTTCCCTCTTTGCGATTCATTAGATCATGAGGATGCCTTTGTTTGTGATCTTGAAACTTCTGATCATGGTTGTCACAACCTCTTCATTGATTCATTTGGTCACGATTCTAATTTTCTGATGCTAATCTTTCCCAACCACCGATATGTGATGATATACCTACTAATGAGTTGGAACTTCCCCAAGTTGTCAAGGCACTTCAGCCCGAGCTGATGGTTATGTCAGGTTCTCATAGTCTTGAAGACAGTTCTGCCTCTGATCATAATAATGTTGAATCTTCTAAGGCTCCTCATCACTCTATTGCACATATTGAAAATCAATTATTCTTATAATTGTTGGACCCTCCATCTATATTACATGATCCTATCGCTTAGTCATTGTAGGATTCATACATGGCAAGCACTATTGCAAAACAAAATTTTTCTTTTGTCTTCATGTTCTCTTGCCTTTGCAGTTCGAAAGTGTGTGCCTTCCTATCTTCAGCTTGCAATGTGTTTCAACACCATGGTACATATGTAGAGTGTCTTTCATGCGTTTTTCGTTTTTACTTTTATGCGAGTGGATTCAAACTTCAAAAATTTTTGGTTTTTTTTTTTACTTATCTTTCTTTCTTGTTGGTATGATTGTATATATTTCTTGACATTCATGCTCTCGCCTACATGGGACAACCAATGCGCTGATGGCTACATTGGAAATATCAATTTACATAAGTTGTCCTATGTTATGCTTAGGTTAGGAGAAGGAGTAGTTGTTTTCTTCTCTTGCTTGTTTCCTTGATTTACTTTACTTTTTTCTTTTATCCCACTTCTTTCCTTTGCTTGTTTTATTTTGTAGTTGTAGGTTAGTTTCAACATGAAACTATGTTTGGCTTCTTAGACAAGTAAGGTGAATTTTAAGAGGAACTTGTACTAATATCAACACTTGGTTATCTGCCTATTCCCTCTCTTTATGTGAATATTTCATTTATTTTATTTGATGATACCCTGATGGAAAATATGTTCCTTTTAGAGAGAGTCATGACGAAATCATGATGCTTGCACTTTTAACTAGTACCGCTTACTATGATTGCTTTTCTATTTTTGGTTAACCCTTGTCAACTAAGTCAAGTAGAGTAAGGAGAGCGGGGAAACCTTAACAAGTCTGTCAGAGCTATATATAAATATCCTTCTTTGAAGAAACAACCTCTTCCGCTCTCAATAAGTTGGGATCCCTCTTCTGGTCCATGAAATAAATAATTGCCTATGCATAGTTCTTTGAACAAATGAAAATGAAAAAAATGAAAAAATGAAATAAAGGGAAATAGAAGAGAAAGTTTGCTTACTCAAAGAGGTGAATCAAATAACTACATCGGGGTACTTTCTAGGCTCACTAGAAGTGGATCAATGCTTGTGCTCCTGAAGTGACTTTGTCAAGGTATTTTCCAAGCCTGCTGGTAGCAAAGCAACACCAGATATGAAACTAAAAACTTTGGCAGTATATTTTACTTGTGTATCTATATACTCATCATCCCAAATTGAAACAAATCAGTCTTTCTTAGCTTGGTATGTGTGTTTCTGATTAGGAGAATGGTAGGGACTACGTCTTTAACTCAAGATAAGTGAAGAAGTTATGATAATAAAAGAACTAAACAATACTTTCAGAAGAGTTAGACTCGCTTTGCATGAGGCAAGGTCCATATAGAGAGCCGAAGTTCTACCACTATGTTGCCAATGTTGTAGCAGCTACAACCACCCTCTAAAATGCTTCCTATGCTTCGATTTTGGAGCCTTCCTTCTTAACCACAACATCTCATTTAGCATTGATCCAAGTATTTGTGCTTTGACTGAGACTTATATTTTCATTTTTTCTTGTGTTTGATAACTTAGCCAATTTTTTTAAGTCACAAGTTGATCTCCCAACTTGGTCACACAACAATTCTGGGCTTGCCTCTAGAAAATGTGCAATCCTTGAAGGAATTCAGCCTTAATGATTGGAATTGTGCAGTTCAAACTAGAAGTTAGCCTTGAGCTTAGAAACTGTGTAGTCATGGAAGGTAGTGAGCCTTGATGATTGGAATGGTGTAGATCAGACTGGAAATTACCCTTGAGCTTAGAAACTATGCATTCATGGAAGGCATCCCAACACTAAGCCCAAAATTGTGCAACCCTCACTAAGCTCAGAAACTGTGCAGTGCACACTAAACCGGAAAGTTACCTAGTTCCCCAGAACTGCGTAGTATTTCTTGGTAGTGTGCATGGCAAGTTTCCCACCAGAAAAGAAAGAAAACTAAAGGGAAAAAAACATCCCTAGGAAATAGGGATCTATTTTTAGTATCCCAAAGGAGGCACTTCTGCTATTTTTAGAAACTTCTACCAAGTGTCGCATTTTCCTTGACTTTGGCATGTGCAACATAAATTCCAATCTGGCCAATTCTATGTAATGGATGCCTCTAGATGCCATTTCTACATTTGATCATCAAGCTTTATCATTCCTGAGGAGATCAAGGAACCTTCAGAGCATTATGGTCAATTTTCTGGGTGAGTTTTTCTTTTGTCGCTTTTTGTTGCTTTTCTATCTCTTTTTGTCTTTTGGCTTGTGTGAATGTTGTTTTACTTGTTTCTTTTCTTGGTTAATATCTTTTTAACTTGCTTTATCTTGTGGAAGTGTTGTTTCAGTCTGTCATTTTCCTTTCACAAGTGTTGCATTGATTTTCTTGTTTTTCGCACCAACGGCCGCCACCTTAATGAATCTCCTCACATACTTGAGTTTATTTCTATTTGTTAAGTTTCTACACTTCTTTTTCATTTATTTATCCTTAGTTATTCAAATCTGCACTCAAACTCACATTATCACTAAGTTCTACTCATTTTTCACGCCTCCATCGGGCAGATTTGTACTTCCCTCAACCAGATTTTGCATTGCCAAGATGGGTACTACATAATTCTAAGGCTTAATATCCAATATTAGCCTCTAGAACTGCATAGTGTGCAGTACAGGATGGACCCAATTGTGCATCGTACAGTTCTAGTGTTCAACCTATCAACCTTTGCCACTGAGACTGTGCAATGCATAGTCTCCCATAGGCTCTGCCCAGGATGAACTATGTTGTAGTCTCAAGCCTTAGGCCATACCCTTAGTTGCTAGGAATATGCAATGTGAAGATCCCACTGCCTATTAGTCCCTCTTGTAGGTGAAAATTGCATAATCCCTCTCATTATATGCCTTGATTATTGCATGATCATGCTGTGAAGTTAGATTTATAAGAGTTAATGTTTGCTTATTGTAGTGGTTAATCTAGGGTGATAGGTTAGACTAAATTTAATGTCAACCAAGGTAGGTAAACTTAGAGGCACGTGTCTAAAGTCTATAGACCTAAAAGGATCTCATCTACCTAACTAAGTTTCTACTGTGACAGGCTACAACACTCCTTTACAGGAGATTGAAATATGTTTCCTTTCAAACTTTAACACTCAGATCATCTAATTTAATTAACTGTTCTAAAGAAACAACATGTTACTAGTCTGAGTTTTCAACCCTCTTACAAGGATATCATTCACACAAGCTCTTTCCAGCTAACACACTAAGCATTCATGAAAACCAAAAACTCTTTTAAGTGCACTAAAACTCAAATGCATGAAAACAAAGTCCACAGAGATACTTTGAAATTCAATGGTCGATCAAATCTTTTACAAGATCTTGTTCAATAATCTAGCAATCGAATTCTCAAGCCATCACCATGAATCATACAATAATACTTGCAAGAACTTCTAATGGAATCAATAAACTCACAGGCAAGAAAATAAGATCAAACGCTATTCAACACTATTCAGATTCGAAAACGCTATGGAAATGAAAATAAAATTATACCAATCTCCACGTAGGGCCCGTCCACGCTTCAATGGCACACTTAGGAAACTTCAAGTGATGAAAACGTTAACACATAAGCATTGTAATGGTGAAACGACGCCTGTAATTAAGTTCTGTAAATCAAATTACATGCAAGAATAGAGTTCTGGAAACAATACATAAGAACAACGTTCTGGAAAAATACAATACGCAGTCTTTTAATCTGCTTGTCTCCTCCTTAGTTCACTAACTTTCCTTCCTGTCTATAATCAAATGTACATACATTATCATGTAGATGTTTCTGCTTTTACAATCAAAAAGGTGATTTTTGTTTTTTCTAATCTTAGCTGATTTCCAAAACAAAACGAAATCAGTTTAGGTAACTCTGGCTTTTTGCTACTTTTGTGACCAAAAAGGTTGGGTTTGACCAACATTGACCATGTATCCAGGAGCTTTAGATTCACTGTTGAATAGATCTTTCACCATGTATGTACATCCTAGATCATGTTCCTATCCTCTGTTTTGATTTTCTTGCTATGCCACGTGTCACATCATAAACCAATTACAGAAAGTCATGACATGTAATTTTGTTGAAAATTTCTAATTTTTAACATAAAAATTCACAAATTAAATTTAATGTAAAATAATAACTATAATGCTTTGATTAATCAATTTCAATGGACTATGAGGGGTTTATGGGAGAAAAAGATAGACAAATGATGGATTTCTAGAAGAAAAGGATGGCAATGAAATGGTACCAACATCTCCCCCAAGCTCAATGATTTAGCATGTCCTCATGCTAATCCTGATGTGCTCCCTTTATATTCTATTCCTGCTTGTGCCTCTGCCACTTGTAGCAATGCATCTATATTCTTCTGAGCTTGGGCATTCTTTTGAACGTGGAGCTCATGTTTCATATTCTTGTATTTTTCTTTGAGAGCTTTCTTTTGAGTATACCATTTTGTCGCCCATTTGCAAATGTCAGTTTGTTCAATCTTAAGTTCTTTGATTTGCTCCTTCAGTTTCTCATTTTTCTTCCGAGTCTTCTTGCTCTGAGCTCTCAACATTTCATTCTCCTTCTTGATGACCTTCTCTAGCATGTTTTCCTCTATCAATTCCTCTTGTAGCTTTTCAATCTGTTTCTCTAACCTTCTTTGTTTCTTGTTTACAGGTGTTGGCTCCTTCCTTTGTCCCTTGTTACTCTCGAGTTCCATTTCTGCTTCCAGTTCTGGCTGTGAATGAGCACTGCTCTCAATGTCCATTGGTGCATTTGCATTTGACTCTGGTTGATCATCTTGTGTTTGGTTCTTTTGTATTCTCCTTGATCTTCTCGTATAAGTAGTGAAGATTTTGTCTTGTTCAATTTTCTGGGCAGTTTCTTGCCTCATCCTTCTTGTCCTTACACTACTGTTGTGTGGAGGAACATTGTTTGACTTGCGCTCAGGGATTTCCTCATAAATATCAAGCATAAACTCTGTGCGCTCTTGCTATTCTTGTTCATCTTCTCCATCTTTAATTTGATTAGAAATCAAAAATTATTTCCATGTTTTTCCCCTCCTCTGCAACTCAAATTCAATTAGAGTTTTAATCAACCCAAAATGATATAAACTTTTATCTTCATTACCCTTTTGTTTCTGAATAGTTTTTGACATTTTAGTCAAACTCCGTAAGAGGAAACAGGGCAGACTGATGGTACATTGCCCTTTTAAGTGCAATAGGAGTTTGATGTGATATAGGTATACTATGTTGTAACAACCTTCACATGTAACAAATTTCTGAATAATGTATACCATTTCATCCCATGGGTGCATTAGCCAGCTTCTAGGGACACCCTTTTTCGAGTTGACAAAGGAAACCCTTGACCTAGACATAAACGGAGTCCATGATTTTTCCTTAAATTGTTTTGTTTTGAAATATTTTTCCCCTTCTGGACTGATTCCCAATGTTTGTGCTATGGTATCCTCTGAAATTCTAAAAGAGAAGTTTCCTATTAATTCTTTCTCTCCATTGAATGTGAATGCAAACTGCTTGGTCACTTCTTCATTGTTCCCATTAAATTCCTCTAGAAAAGATAACCGTTGCTTTTCCCTTAAAATCGTAATACAATCATCATGATATTGTGAACTATCAAATGTTTTAGGCTCTACTCTATTGGTCATTTTGAAAATAAATTCATGTTCTAACCCTTTTGTTTATGCTCAACAATTCAATAAGGGTTTCTCAATTTGTTACCTCTTTTCTGCGCTCCACTTAACCGACTTGGTAGCGCCCTCGGTTCTCGAGGTCTACTTCTTCAATTGCTTGGGCAGCGACCTAATTAATGTCCTCGAATTATGGGTGGAGGTAGAAACTTGTGGTAAGCCTATTTGCTATGCTCTCCCTTTGTAGCGCCTGTTGTCTCGGCCTTCTTTGAAAACTCAGAGCTTGAATCACTAATATGGTAACGTACTTTATGAACTGAGAGTTTTATGAAGTGAAACTTAACAACCGACCTTTCCCCAATTACTATAATGATAATGTAGAGTTGGAAGCACATTCACATCATAAAGACAGAGGAGCTGTACTAGTTTACATAGGTACAATCATGAGAATGCCATATACATATAAGGAGTGTTGTAGTTATGATAACGGATATATGTTGCATGAGTTGACTTGGGTCAAACAATAGTTTTATAGCTCCAATATTCAAAAAAAAAATGAATGAAATCATTTAACACTTGTCTTTCCAATGATTCACCACTTGTCCATTACTTGTTGGTACTTGGCCAATTGGAAAGATGATGGATCGATGACAAGGTTTGATGAGTGGTGTAAGAAAAGATTTGAAAATTGTAGTAGGAATATGGCAATAGGCTAAAGTGTGATGGGAAATGATAGCAGAGTTGAGTAGTCAGGAATGTTACAAGGGTGATGGGTGTAGGGGTTTTTGAAATTGATAACAAGCAATCATAATCATCATATTTAACACTAAAATAATTCAAGAATTTTAAATGTTAAAAATAAAAATTACAACAATACATTACACTTGTTGGTTGACCAAAAGTTGAGTTGGCATGCACAGGTAGGACTGATCTTCATTGTCCAAATATGACTAATCTTCACTGTCCATAACAGGTCCCAATTTGAGATGAAATTGGATATAACAGGTCCCTCTGAAATCTGAAGAACTATGTTTGTGCAGCTTCCTTGATCCTTGGTGTTGATGTAGCCTTGATGATAAGCAACCTTTGAAAACTATGTTGAAACTTTGTTGAAGTAGCCTGATGTATCTTCAATGCAGTCTTTAATAGGTCCCTTTGATATTTCTTGAACAGGTCCTTCTAATATTGGTACTGGTAACATAGTCTTCTGAATAGGTCCCACTGCATATTGCTTGAACAGGTCCCTCTGATTAGAACAAAAACAAAAACAACTCCTTTATTGAAATACTGAAGTACTGAAACAAATTCTTTGAAGATTTACAAATGAGGAGATGAGATAAGGAAAACAAAATGTTGATGTCTCCCCCACTAAAGCTTTGACTTGTCCTCAAGTCCTTATTGAATCGATGAACCAAACAGTAAACAAACAGAACAAGGAATTCTTACCAGCCAAAGGATTGGTTTTCAAGTAAGAATTTTGGGTTAGAGTGTGCTAGAGTCTGGTTTTCACATCTAAACCATTATTATTATTATTATTATTATTTTTTTTTTTTTTTTTTTTTTTTTTTTTTCTGTAAAATGAAACGAAATGAACTAAGGTAGAGATATCACAGCTGAAGGCTGCAATATCTCAACCTCCCTTTGTTGAGATACAGTTTCAAGAAAATCCTCCTTGTTGATGGGCTTATGATAGAGTTTCAACCTATAACACACATTTCATTGAATTTGGAATTAAATAGTCGATTTAGAATTTCAGAATAACCAAAAAACTCAATTTTGGTGTTGTCCTTGTAATAAAATGTTTCCAATTTTAATGAAATATGTCTTCTATGGCCATTGACAAGAAAGGGGTTTCCTTCTCCATCAATGGTAGTAAGCTTGACTGATCCATTTTCATAAACTTGAACTATATCATATGGGCCCATCCAATGTGTGGTAAATTTGGCTTGATGATCTCTGAATTTAGAGTCAAACAGTAAAGCCCGGTCTCCTTCTTTGAATTGTTTCTTTTTGATGTGTGCATCATGCCACTGCTTCCTTTGTTTCTGCATTAGGAGTGTTATCTCCTCTACTTGTTGCATCATTTCATCTAGCTGGTTCAATTGCTAAATTCTCTCTTGTTTGGCTTCATTGAGATCAATTCCTAAATCTGCAGCCATTTTATAACTATGTATTTGAAATTCAATAGGAAGCATTACCTCTTTGCCATACACCAACTGATATGGTGTAAATCCTGTAGTGTTCTTCCACGTGATTCTGTAAGCCCCGAGTGCATCTTTGAGCTTCGCTTCCCAATTCTTTCTATTCATTGCTATGGTCTTAGTGATAATTCCTTCCAATGTTTTATTTGTGGATTCCACCTGGCCATTGGCTTGTGGATGGTAAGGTGTACTTTTCCTGTTCTTGATTTGATATTTTTCTGTGATGTCTTTGACTAAATTTGAAGTAAACTGAGTACCTTGATCTATCACTATCTCCCTTGGTACTCCATACCTTACAAAAATTTCTTCAAAAAGGAAGTTTACCATTGTCTGTTCAGTTGCTCGGACTAGTGCTTTGGCTTCAGCCCATTTTGTCACGTAATCAGTACATACTAGGATGTAATTTTTGCCTTTGGAAGTTGGATTGATGGATCCTATGAAATCTAGAGCCCATTTTTCAAATGGCTCTAAATGTACTTGAGGCTGAAGTGACATTTCATCTGTAGCTGTTGGCCTGCCCATTCTTTGACAGTTATCACAACTTTTCACATACTTCTTGGAATCCTTAAAAATAGATGGCCAGTAGTATCTAAGATTGAGAATCTTGAATGCTGTTCTTTTGGCTACAAAATGCCCACCACATGGTTCATCATGGCAATATTTTAAAATATCAATTATTTCATCATTTCTTACACATCGTCTAATAATAATATCATAACCAGTGAAAAATAAATCTCCATTAACCCATGAGTATCTAAAACTTTGTTTGATCAGCCTCTTCTTTTCCTTTGGAGTAAAATATGGAGGTGTTCTTCCTGTGGACAAATAGTTGGCCAAGTCAGCGTACCAAGGACTCACTATTGAAATTGCAAATAAATTTTCATCTGGAAAAGAATCTTCAACCGGAACAACCTCACCTAGATTTTGCAGTCTAGAAAGAAAATCTGCCACCTGATTCTCCTTACCTGGTCTATCTAACATGATGATATTAAATTCCTGTCATAATAACAACCATCTGGTAACTCTGCCATTAGTTATTGCTTTATTCATTAAATATTTAATGGCAGAATGGTCAGTATGTACAAAAACCTCATAACCAATTATATAATGTCGGAATTTATTCACAACATGTATGATTGCAAGCATTTCTTTTTCAGTGACTATGTAGTTTAATTATGTAGGTGTTATATTTTTACTAATGAAATAGATGGCATAATGGAAAGACTCCTCTTTCTGGCCTAATGAGGCACCTACTGCAATATCAGATGCATTTTAAAGATGTGAAATGGTAGGTTCCAGTTAGGTCCTTTTACGACTGGTGTGGTTGATAACTTTTATTTGAGTGTTTCAAATGCTTGCTGACAATTCTCATTCCAGTTGAAAGGTGTATCTTTTGCTAGACGCTTAAACAAAGGTAAAGCTATTTTACTAAAATGCTCAATAAACCTTCTGTAATAGCTTGCATACCCAAGAAAACTTCTTACCTCTTTTTGAGTCTTCGGAATTGGCAAATTGATAATGATTTGGATTTTTGATGGATCAACTTTAATGCCTTGAGAAGAAATATAGTGTCCTAATACTATCCATTCATTTAACATCATAAAACACTTTTCATTGCTCAGGGATAGATGAGCTTCAATACATCTCTTCAAAACTTTCTCAAGATTCTCTAATGCATGCTCAAATGAATTACCATACACTGAAAAATCATCCATGTAAACTTCAACACAATCATGAACTAAATCAGCAAAAATAGCTAATACAGCGCTCTGAAATGTAGCTGGAGCATTGCAAAGTCCAAATGGTAAAACATTATAGGCATAAGTGCCCCAGGGACAAGTAAAAGTGGTTTTGTCCTGGTCCTCTAAGGCTATCCTGATCTGGTTATAGCCACTGAAACCATCAACAAAAAAGAATGATGATTTCCCATCTACTGTGTCTAGCACTTGGTCAATAAATGGTAGTGGGAAATAATATTTGAGGGTTGCTTTGTTCAATTGTCTGTAATCAACACAAATCCTCCACTTGCCATTTTTCTTGGGTACTACTACCAATGGGGATACCCACTAACTATCAGAGATAGGATAAATAAAATTGACTTTTAGTAGTTTTTGTAATTCCTCTCTAACAATATCCTAAAGCATGGGATTCATTTGTCTCTGTGGTTGCCTCATTGGTTTGATATTACTATCCATATAAATGTGGTGAGTGCATGTTTCAGGGTGAATTCCGTGCATATCGATGTAGTCCCAAGCAAATGCTTTCTGGTATTTTATCAATAATTGAATCAATTTTTCCTCCTTAGATGAGTCTAGGTGAGTGCCAATATTCAAAGTTTTTCTTGGACTAATCTCTATGGTCTTGCTTTGTGTGTTTGTGATAGATTGAATAGGAAAAATGTTCTGAAATGTTGTTTGCAAGGAATGAATGGTGAATGTTTCCTGAAAATTTTGTGCCAAAAGTTCATCTGCAGCATGGTATTGGTCATTTCTTAATTCTTCGTAAATATCAGGTCGAGAAAGGAACAATTCTACCAAATCATCATTATTATGTTCTTGAAAATCATAGATTTGGTTGATGCTGAAAAAAGATTGAACTTCTTCCTTATCATTATATTTATCATCAAGCCATAAATTATGTGCTACTGCTGGTGATTGTGCTGATGGGTAGAGAGTGAGTTGTTTTCTTCCAGTTCCTTGTGAAATGATCATATTACCTGATCTACATCCTATGAATGCATCAGCAATTGCTAACCATGGTCTACCAAGGATGATAGGTTGTCCTCCTAAATTGGATTTTGGTTGAAGAACTAAAAAGTCCACTGGATACTCCCAAGAGTCTAGTGAAACAATGATGTCCTCCAAAATCCCTTCAGGAATCACTTTAGACCTATCAGCAAGTTCTAGAACAATTGTTGTGTGCTGCAAGTTTGTGAGCTGCAGTGTTTTCATTGTTTCAAGAGTCATCACATTTATTGCGGCCCCAAGGTCAATTAAGGTGTTTGGAATATGTATGTTGTTAATGATTGTAGTGACTATAGGAATACCAGGATCAACATACTTTTCCATTGAAATGGTGTTTGTCATAAGGCTAGCTAAATGTCCAATAACATGAATAGTTTGTGGATCAACTATTTTCCTGGTAGGCTTCTTGAGGCACAGTTCTTTGATGGCTTTATTATATATGGGAATGTCTTTTATGGCTTGTAGTAGCGGAATTTTTATATAGACATTCTTTAGCTCATCTAAAACATCAAACTGAGGTATAGACATGGGAAGTTTTGTTTGGACCAATCTGTCTAGAAAAGGTGGTGGATGCAATGGTTGCATTTGTTTATTTTTGATGTCATCATTTTGTTTCCTTTGAGTTGGAGTTTCATTTTCATTTTCTTCGTTTTCTTTTTGTTTATCAGCTATTGGAGATTCTTTTTGAAGTACCTTACCAGACCTTAAATTGATATTTTGCAAAGGTAATGTGGGATATGGTGGTCCCTCATCTACATTATAAGCTAGTCTCTCTACTCTGTTATTTGGATTTGGTACAGGTTGAGCAAGAATTTGAGTAGGTCTAGGAGGTTGTTGGTTAGATGGAAGTTGTAATTGTGGTGGATTTATTGGTGGAGGAGCAGGAAATGCTTGTTGAGTGGGTTGGGGTTGATAAACAACTTGCTGCTGAGGATATTGCTGATATGTTTGAGGATATTGCGAATATGGTTGATGACACTGTTGATATGGCTGTGAATATGGTTGGTATGGTTGAGGATATGGTTGATATTGTTGAGAGTATTGCTGAGATGGTCTCCATTGTTGTTGTGGATAATTTTGGTGCTGCCATGGCATGGGTACATTCCACGAATTCTGAGCATACATATGATCTTGTGTAGGAAATTGCAAATTCTCGTTTAGGAACATACCTTGAGGTGGAGGTCTTGGTTGCCATGGTCTCTTTGCGCCCATGAAATACACATTCTCCATCTCTGTGTTAGCTGCCACATTAAAATTCTACAAAATCTTAACTTTAGAGCAATGAAATATATCATGATTTTCAGTACAAAAGGCACAAACTTGAATTTTTTCTAATGGGAAGTCTTTGAAGGCATGTTTCTTCTGGCATTTTGGACAAAAGACAACCATTATTTGATCTTCCTCTTCTTGTCTTTTCTTGGATTTGAGAGTGTCAATTTGAGATCCTAAGGTACTTAATAGATCTGTTTTGAATTCTTCTAACAAATTTCCTATTTCAGTTCTTATGACACTTGCTGAAGCAGGTTTTGTGGCTTTGGTTGATATGGCTCTTTTTCCAATTTTGGTTTTGCTCCTAGAATACTTTTCACATAAATCAGCAACTTCTTCGAAAGCTAAGGTGGAAATATCACCTTTTCCCATCAAATTAAGATCATCTAAGTATTCCTCTCGAATGCCCTTCAAAAATATTGTTCGAATCAGATCAAGAGTCATGGATCGATGTTTTGATTTTTGTAAATTGTAAGCAAATAGTTCCAAGTACTCCTCTAAATTTTCATCCTCTTGTTGATTCATCCTAAAGATATCATCTTTAGAATCTTTCGATCTACAATAAGGTTGGTATTTCTTTAGGAATATTCTTCTCATGCCATCCCAATCAGTTATTACATGTTCACCAAGTCCCATGAACCATCTTAGTGTTGATGCTTTTAATGTTGATGGGAAGAGTCTAAGCCTATGGGCATCATCTGTGTAACCATATGTTCGACATACAATGTCAAACTCAAACAAGAATGAATCTAGATCTTCTGAAGCCATGCCATAAGAGTTTGGTAACACAGAAGGAGGTATGTTTTTCATTTTTATTTTCTCATCATGATTGTTTCCTGGTTCTTGAATAGGAAATTTAAATGTTGACTCTTCCTCCTCTCTTTAATCTTGTTGTTGTTCAGGAGTGGGTCTTCTTGCTGATCCTCCTCCTTCCTCAGCCATTTTGATATATTCCTCTGGTGATTTAATTTCTTGTTCAGTGTCACTTGTTCCAAAGAGAAGTTGTTCTAGAGATTGTTGAGTTATTTTACTACTTTCCCTTTTTATATGGGATTCAGGGAGATGTTTCTTCTGTGATTCGTGTGCCAATAGGATTTGTCTCTCAATAAGTGTAAGTCTTTGCCCTGATCTGTGTTTATCCTCTAATTTTTGTATGGTGACTTTCTCAGCTAGTGTTGTGTGTTCAACTTTTCCAAAAGGGTCTGCTCCTGGTGGTAGGTTAGTTTTTGGATGGGGGTTTTTATGAATCTACCTTTATTATCTCTAGATCCAGGCATAAGCAAACATGAATTCTAAAGTGACAATTAAAATCATATCTATGTTTTTTTTTTTTTTTTTTTTTTTTTTAGAAATCCTCTAACTGCGCCTCCCCGGCAACGGCGCCAAAATGTAGTGGTTAATCTAGAGTGCTAGATTAGACTAAATTTAATGTCAACCAAGGTAGTTAAACTTAGAGGCACGTATCTAAAGTGTATAGACCTAAAAGGATCTCATCTACCTAACTAAGTGTCTACTGTGACATGCTACAACACTCCTTTACAACAGAATGAAATATGTTTCCTTTCAAAGTTTAACACTCAGATCATCTAATTTAATTAACTGTTCTAAAGAAACAGCGTGTTACTAGTCTGAGTTTTCAACCCTCTTACAAGGATATCATTCACAAAATCTCTTTCCAGCTAACACACTAAGCATTCATGAAAACCAAAAACTCTTTTAAGCGCACTAAAACTCAAATGCATGAAAACAAAGTCCACAGAGATACTTCAAAATTCAATGGTCGATCAAATCTTTTACAAGATCTTGTTCAATAATCTAGCAATCGAAATCTCAAGCTATCACCATGAATCGTACAATAATACTTGCAAGAACTTCTAATGGAATCAATAAACTCACAGGCAAGAAAATAACATCAAATGCTATTCCACATTATTCAGATTCAAAAACGCTATGGAAATGAAAATAAAAGTATACCAATCTCCACATAGGGCCCATCCACGCTTCAATGGCACACTTAGGAAACTTCAAGTGATAAAAATGTTAACGCATAAGCACTGTAATGGTGAAACGATGCCTGTAATTAAGTTCTGGAAATCAAATTACATGCAAGAACAGAGTTCTGGAAACAATACACAAGAACAACGTTCTGGAAAAATACAATACACAGTCTTTTAATCTACTTGTCTCCTCCTTGGTTCACTAACTTTCCTTCCGGTCTATAATTGAATGTACATACATTATCATGCAGATGTTTCTGCTTTTACAATCAAAAAGGTGATTTTTTTTTTTTTTCTAATCTTAACTGATTTCCAAAACAAACCGAAATTAGTTTAGGTAACTCTGGCTTTTTGCTGCTTTTGTGACCAAAAAGGTTGGGTTTGACCAGCATTGACCATGTATCCAGGAGCTTTAGATTCGCTATTGAATAGATATTTCACCATATATGTACATCCTAGATCACGTTCCTATCCTCTGTTTTGATTTTCCTGCCATGCCACATGTCACATCATAAACCAATTACAGAAAGTCGTGACATCCTGTAATTTTGTTGAAAATTTCTAATTTTTAACATAAAAATTCACAAATTAAATTTAATGTAAAATAACAACTATAATGCTTTGATTAATCAATTTCAATGGAATATGAGGGGTTTATGGGAGAAAAAGATAGACAAATGATGGATTTCTAGAAGAAAAGGATGGCAATGAAATGGTACCAACACTTGCCATGAGTGTCCTTTCTATCCCACAGGTACCACAATTGTGAAACACTTCTCTTCGACAGTCATTGTTACCATGGTGCCAAAGAGAGCTTCTTTAAAAGAGACCATTGAAAGAAGTACTGGGGAAGAAATTGAGTAAGCACCAGTTAACTTGCCAATATATGCAAACAATCAATTATTCATAGAAAAGGATTCAACAATAACATGGCAACAAGTCCAACAGTAGTAGTAGAAGAGAGATATCCAGTACAAGATCACGGAAAGAGAATGTTGCTAACATAGTAGAGGGAGAACAAAGTTGTAGAGTGAAATCAAATTCAATATTCATCTAGGTAGCTTTGGCATCAAAATAAAAAGGAAGCAGAGGATACAGAGACTAGAGCAGAGGAAGAGAGAAAACCAGAGCTTGCAAGTAGAAAAATTGATATCGAATAAAGTAGAATAAGAACTGAAGGAAGAATGAGAGATGAGGAGGAAATAATAGGAAGAGAAGCAAAAGCAGTAAGAAGAAGAAAGGAAAGGTGCAATGATAAAAGAAACAATGTCGATTCAAGAACAAAACAGGCTAGCAACAGAGGGAAAGAGCGAATAGGTGAAGGACCGAGATCTGGCTCAGTTGATCGAAGATTTGATTGAATTTGCGGACATGGAGCTGAGACCAGAACCAAAGGATGAATATATTGATATCATATTTAATGCCCTGTAGGTCATTGATTAGCATCTTACCACCTCCAGCTGCAAAGTTAGCCTCGAGCAATGATCATGCATCACCTACATTCATTAGAGAAAGGGTGATAGTGGTGGACACCAGTAGGAATCCAAACACCATTGCTGAACCTAGCCTAGCCTTCGCGGGTATGAAAATATCAAACAATCAGTATTTGACGATTGAGAGTAAGAAATTGATATAAAATCTACAGGTTACCTAGCAAGGGATAGAATAACTCTGCGAAGCAGCACAAAATGTATCTTCTGCACAGGTCTTCTTAGGGGAAATGAGAGCATCGACACTTGGTGAGGTTTAAACACTTAATGAGACCATGTGGGACCTCTATGAGGAGATCATGACCATACATAAGGAAGTTTTCCACTAGCATACCATGCAGCAGCAAAGCAAGGAATTTGTCAAGACTCTTAGGAATATGCAAACAGTCATCTTCGCCATGCAAGAATGGATAAGGCGATACAAAGGGACACCACTTGCTCTAAGAATGAAGATGAAGTCAGAGACAGAGTTGGAAAAATAAGGAATTCAAATGTTTATTAAGAACAATAAGAAACTTTCCTTGTTCGTTGGAAACATTCAGGACCCATATTTATGATCATACAACAATATTGGACTTCATGGTGAGAACCCACAAGATCCCATCAGTCAACTCACTCACTAAAGCTAAACGCAAACACCAAGTCAGGAAGGATATTAAAGAGTACTTGGAGCAGCTGAGGCAGGTTTCTGCCAAGGAGGACTTAGATTCAAATAGACAAACCATGCAGAACTACATCAATGGTCTCATCCAGACCAGAGCCATTTTTCTCCTTCTTAAGGGAGAATTTAAGACTGGTTCCAAATCATTGTACATGGATGCTATGGAGGCTAGAGTCCACTTCTAGCCTGACACCATCATGCAATTTAGGGATGTCATTGCACAACACCAAGCTTGGCATAGATACGTGACCAAGAAGCATCAAGTGGAGGTTTTCGAGCTAGAATGTTCCCAAACTCAAGCATCATAGTGTCTTGCCTTGTTAGGCTGCCAAGTTGTCTCTACCCTATTTTGTCTTATATGGGTATGAGTAAAAAATGTAATATTATTTATAATTATGTCGTAAGTGAAATTCCAAGTGTCAATATTTGAATTTGAAAAGTCATCATGTAATGTAATGTGTTATTTTGTGAAGAAGTTGAAGAGTCATGAGGGTAGTCCAAAGGTCACAAAATGGAATTGAAGAGTCACCCCCTCTTATTATAAATAGAAACTCATAACTCGTGTAACAATATTTTGGGAACCAAGCTTTTGGCTAGGCTTAGGCTTAGAAAGAGCTTGGGAGTATTGTGAAGAGCCTTGGCTTCTCCATAGCGTAGAGCGAGTATAATTCTTTGGAGGAGTAGGTGTTTTTGACTGTAATGTTCCACTATTGGGGCTAGTGGTCATCAATGGTTTATGTATGGATGGAATTTCCATTCATAATAATAAAATCAGAGCCAATACACTTTCATTATTATGTTGTTAATATAGTAGAACTATTCTTGTTGTATTGGCAATGTATGTTATTTAACTTACTCATATGCTTATGAACTATTTTGCTTTCATTTGTGTGAATCTTGTTGAATGTGTGTTGTTGGATTAGCTCATCACTTTAACTTGTGGAATATTCCACATCTTATCTTGTGATGCCATTTCTCTCGTGTGTTCCTTTAAAGTTGCATACTATTAGAGGCTTCTAAGGGGTGCACTTCCTTTTCCCTTCATGTGTTGGAACCTTCATGCATAACACTAAACTCTGTGCGGGGTCACACATTTTATCTTACCCAAAGTTAACACACTTTCCTATGCATGTTTTTGTGGTCAAGGCATTACATTACCACCCATTTCTAGGACTCCTACTCCAAACCGTGTGAGTTCTAGTTGGGACTTCATATCAGGGAAATCCCTTGAATGTTGGCAGGTCCAACACTGTCAACAAGCTCCTACTCCAAATTTTTTGAGGTGTAATTGGGGGTTTCATGCTGGGGAGGCCCCTTTACTATTGGAAACATCCAACATTGTCAATAATTTCTAGCACTAAAAGGAGGTCCACCTTTTTATGGCTGACAACTCACCACATCCTAACAAACAATATTAAGTGCAATGCAGTAATGCTCCAAGTTCCACTCCAACCCACACTCATGGGAGAGGATATTCCTCTCATCTTGGTCGAGAGCAAGCTTTTGAAGTCACTTATGATTAGATCTAGAAAATCCAACCAATTATTGGTTAGTTTGCAAGATCTCTTGGATGTCTTCCTGTCATTGTTATCCTTCCTCAAAAGCCTATAAACAAAGAAACAACTTGCAACGACATATTGGTTTCTTCAGTGGAAGATTTGGTGATTTCAACCCTTAAAGAGTTAGTTGATCCCACTGAAAGAACACATCAATAAGGGGACATGCCACCTATTGAGGAATATTTGGATGAAGACAAGGAATATTTTTCTTTCACTAATAAAGAATAGTTGAGAGAAGAAGAACATCTTGATCACAATGAGAATTTGAACAATGAAGGAGAAGACTCTTCAGAATCAGAAAGTGAGGAGCAGGAGGTGAACGAATACATGGCTCATAAATAATTAGATTGTATGGCACAAGGGCCTCTTGCTCTCCAGGGAAATCTTCATCGCATACTTAGTCACCCAAAAAATTCTCTCAAAGTATGATACCGATAAGAAGGAAAAGGTTGAGGACCACACTGTTGATTTCTACATAGATTTGTAGATGCTAGAGGTATGATTTGATGATGCTTCATGTATATTGTTTCTTTATACTCTAGAATCTAGAGCTTTGGTTTGGTACCATAGACTTCCATCTAATTCAATCCATAATTGCAAATAATTTGAACAATTATTCTTAGAAAAAATTGCTGAAGATAAAACTCCAGCAATGTTATTAAAATAAATCAGAAATATTAAGATGGGGGAAAGGGAAAATGTTAAAGATTTCAATCAAAGATTTACATGTATCTTGAATAAGTTCTCGGTAGATGTCCAGCCACATGATTCCATTACGAAATATTATTATATTGTTTCCTTGCCTACTAACATTTTAGTTTTTGTCAAGTGTGTCGCAAAATAAACTCTAGTTCTTAACTTTGTAGAAACGATTACTGTTGAAAAGGAATTAAGGTCTATTGGGGTCATTGCTAATCAGGAGGATTCAAAAGACTCCAAAGACACTTCTAAATGTCTCAAGCCTCTTCCACCAAAGCTAAAGAGAAAGATCCTTTCGATATGTATAGCTTGACTAAATATTTAAAGTTGTTAACCAATGACGTATTAGAACTTAAGAGGAAGTCAAGTGAGGCAGGCTAATACTAATGTCTTTTAAATGGTTCATTAAGAGTAATTTCAACCAACTAGATAAGTCTGCACAAAGCTCCAATTTTGTGTATAATTTGGAAAACCTAGGCATGGATAATTATTGTACCTTTCACGAAGAGGCTCATAAAAAAAGCATGCCCTTAGTGGAAGCGCAAGATGAATGTTGTGGTTGCAAATTTTATTAAAAGTTTGGCAGTAGAATAGAATTCTGAGAAAACATAGGATACTTATGAGCCTGCCTCGACAAAGGAAAAATAAAATATTGGTGATGCACTTTTCACTCTTGATATGATTCTTAATAGTGATTGACAACGTGCTAATGATTCTCGACTGGGTGATGCTCCTCCTCCACAACCCGCTAAGCAATATAAATTGAGGATAAAAGGATCAGTGCCTAAACAAGATGTGAGAAAGAAATTGTTAAGAAAAATCTTATCTAGGGAACTCTAAATAAGTTAGGGAGTACTCAGTCACAAAAAGGTGCTTTCGGGAACAATAAGAATAAGTCCGCCACCCATGAGGTGTTAAACAAAGTTACACCACCTACCACATCATCACACCCTGCTCACAATGAAGACATTGATTACAACATTATTGAAGACATGAAAAAGGCTCGCACAAATATTTCCATTTACAAACTAGCCAAGATAACAGGGAAACAAGAATTTATCATTCAATCATTTATATCTCAGCCTCCGTCAAGTAGAAAAATTTCCTCTTCTCGAGATCCATTCGGTAAGTATCCAACCATTCCTAAATCAATTATTAATGAAACAAATGTAAATGATAGGTCTACTTGCCCTCCATTTCTTCTAATTTTTTAGATCTTTAATTATAATGTCCATAACTTCCTAGTTGATTTTGGTGCATCTGCAAATGTCATGCCCCTATCTATTACCATGAAAATCAATGCTAAATGGGAAAATACTGATGCCATAATCATTTAGTTAGATAGATATTTAATATAGGAATTTGGTGAACTTAATAATGTTATAATCTGTTTGTCGTCAGATCATAAGGTTCACCAATGTATTGATATAGCCATTGTGGAAATTCTAGAAGCTTATGGTTTATTGCTGAGTCGAGACTGGTCTAGTAAATTTCAGGGATACTTTGCTACGAACCGGTCACATTTATGGCTTCTGTATAAGGGTAAGAACAACCAAATCTGAGTCAAGAGTGAACCATTTTTGAAGCATACCATCATGATGCTTGAGGTTCCGAATAAGCCCATTAATTATGTGCATATCATTTTTGGAATTGTTCTCTAGAGGTTGATCACTAATGTTATCTAGCACGACCTTCACCCATACCACCAGATACACAGTTGGAACTCCTTCCTTATAATTTAACTAGTGCAAATATCTCTTGTATTATATATGTAAATAGTAGTAGTGTAGGAACTAACCCTAGTATTTCTAACATTTGGACAATGTATTTTGATGGTTTGAAGATGAAGGAACGTTATGGAGCTGGTTGCATTTTAATAGACCCGCAACAGAAAAAACATTTGATGTCTTGTTGCTTGGAATTTGAGTGCACTAAAAATGTTGCTGAATATGAAGCACTCATATTGGGTTTAAGGAAAGCCATTAACCTCAAAGTTGAATCACTCAAAGTAATAGATGACTCAGAAATTTTTACATGTCAGGTATGAAATACAATCTAATTTTGTGTCACCCAATCTCATAAAAGATCAAAAAGAGGTGCGATATCTCATTTCACATTTCCAAGATTTTGATATTAATTATGTTCCTAAGATTCATAATGTTGCAGATACATTAGCTAACGTTGCTTCTAGGTTGTCACCATTAAAGGATGTCTTTTCAATTGAGATTATTTATAGGCCATCTGTTCCCGATAACATTACTAATTTTTTGTGTTTTTAATAACAACCAACAAATACTAGACTTCATGGAAAATGCTGGTGTATTCAAGGATGTGGCTATTGATGAAGATGAGCAAGAGAAATCCTTACAGAGGTCAGCCGAGACAAAGAAAGGAAACCCCATGCCTAAAGGCATGAAATCTTTGGAAAATTTGTATGACTTGCAAAATCATTTCAAGGGACAAGTTAATGCAAAACCTCACAACTCTACTCTTTCACACGAACAAGTGAATCTTGGTACAAAAGAAAATCTAAAGTATGTGAATCGCAGTATGTGTTACACACCTCAAGAGCTACTATATTTTATTTTCCTCTTTAAGTAGTATCGAGATGTTTTCATGTGGACATACGATGACTTGAAAACATATGCCACTCGAATAATCCAACATATGATTCCCATCAAAGATGGGGTAAATCCTTTTCATCAAAAAATGAGAAAACTCCTTCCCATGGTCGAATCCCTCATTCAAAAAGAGCTAACGAAATTGTTGGATGCTCAAATCATATCCAAAGTTCGTCACTCTACATGGGTCTCCAATTTGGTTCCTATAAGAAATAAGTCTGAAGAGATACACCTATGTGTTGATTTCTGTAATTTGAACCAAGCTTCAGACAAGGATAACTATCCCTTGTTGTCTACAGAACAAATCCTTCCAACAATATCTGGATCAGAAATGTTCTTGTTGCTTGATAGTTTTTCTGGATATCACCAAGTTCTAGTAGTAGAACCCTACAGGCAAAAAATTACTTTTAGGACCAAGTGAGGTACCTTTGCATTTAAGTGAATGACTTTTGGACTAATTAATGCATGAGAAATATTCCAACGGGCTACAAATATCACATTTTACAGCTTAATTGGACAAAATCTAATGGTGTACTTTGTTGATGTGGCAATATTTTCAAAGAAGAAATCTGATCACTTGCGTCATCTGAGCCATATTTTCAAGCAATGTCATAAATATGGAATATCTTTAAATCCTAAGAAGAGCATCTTTGGATTGTTCAAGGGAAATATCTTGGGCCATATTATTTGCAAAGAGAAAGATCAAAGTTGACTACGAGCGGCTCAAAACTATTGCTCAGATTCCATTTCCAATGAACAAGTCCATGCAATCCTTCCTAGGAGAAATCAACTTCCTTCACAAGTTCATCTTGTATTACGCACATATAGTAAAACCATTACAAAAGATGATTAAGAAGGATGTAGTTTATAAATGGGATAAAAGGGAAAATTATGCCTTAGTGCATATCAAGCAATCAATCATTGAGGCTCCAACATTATATAGTCCGTATTTTAGTAATTTCTTGTTGTGTATTTTTTTCTTCTGATGCTTCTCTTGCAACCATTCTCATGCAAAAGGATGATCAAGGAAATGAGCGATCGATATCATTCATGAGTGTTGGCTTACAGGGACCTGAATTAAATTACCCTACCATCAATAAATAAGATTATGTAGTATACAAGGTGGTAAAAGTCTTTAGGTCATACCTTCTAAAAATCCATGTCATTATCTTTGTGCCTCACCCAACGGTTAGATCACATTTTCTACAACAAGAGTTGGGTGAGAGAAGGGTGAACTAGATGAAAAGATTACAAAAGTATGATATTGAATTCAAGCCATTTCACACAATCAAAGGCCATGGTCTTTTCTAGCTTGCAGCAGAAGCATCTAATACACGAGAAGGGGAATCTTCTGGGTGGGAACATAAAATCGAAATGTATAATGTTGAACAAGTTATTGCCATTGATGTAGCCACATTTTGGTTCTTGGATGTGCGACAATAGCTTTATAATTATACCTTTCCCTTGTCTTTATCGACACGAAAAAACAGGGTTATTCAACTCAAATATTTGTCATATCAATTGGTACATGGAGTGCTTTTTTAGAAGCACCACAATGGGTTCCTACTCAGGTGTCTCGAAGCACTAGATTTAGAAAGGGTATTAAAGGATCTTCATAATGGACCAACTAGAAGACACTGCGTGGGAGATACTAATATGCACAAAGTCATGCGAGTTGGTTACTATTGGCCCACATTGTTTAATGATGCACATGCTTATGCCCATAAGTGTTCAATTTTCCAAAGGTGTTTTGGTCATGATAGAAATTTAGCCACCCCATTACAACCCAATTCTATAGAAGAACCTTTTCAACAATGGGGATTAGATGTCATTGGTGAAATATTTCCACACTCATCGAAGAAGCATCAATATATTTCAACTGCCATAGACTATTTTTTTGGTGGATAGAATAAATTCCTCTAAAGTGAATGTGAAAAAGGTCATAAACTTTGTTAAACACAATATCATCACCAATTTTTCGCTCCTATGTCACTAGTTTTTATAATGCAACTTATTTCTCATCACTTAAACTTTATGATTTTGCATTAGAAAATGGCATTGTTTTAAAACCTTCATCCAATTATTACCCTTAGGGAAATGGTTTAGCTAACTCAAATAATAATAACATAATCTATATCATCAAGAAAATCATTTACTCTAAACAAAGGAATTGGCATAATTCTTTGATTAATGCTTTGTGAGCTAATTGTGTTACACTGAAACCCTCTTTGAAAACCATTGTGACTTCCTTGTGTATGGGAAATAAGTCATCCTACCTCCGAAAATATACCTCTCAACCCTTAAAATTTATCAAGAGTCTTGAGGTAACCCATATCTTGTGGTTCAAATTAATCTAGACACTCTCTTGAAGTTACAAGAAGAAAGGAGGAAAATAAAGGAAAAAATCGATATCCATTAGAGTCGCATCAAGCAATGGTTTTACAAGAAGTCTAAGGGGAATAAGGAGTTCAGTGTGGGAGACTGGGTATTGAAATGGGATAAAGCCCATAAAGAGAAAGGTAAACACACTAAATTCTAGTCCTTGTGGATCAGACCATATGTTGTTCATGACAAGCTTTGTTACAATACTTATTATCTCCAATCCTTGGACGGGAAGATGAAATCTCTTCTTATCAATGACCAAAATCTCAAACAATATTTTCAATAGCATTTTAGAGTTTTTTTCCTACCCTATGTACAAATTTCTCTTCATGTCTTTATTTAGTTAGTTTGTTTATGTCATGTTGTGTCATTTCCTTGTCTTTTGTGTTGTCGTCTTGTGAATAAAACCTTGTGAAAATGTTTTGTCTATTTCAATGCATGTGGAAAAAGTTGAGAAGGGATTTACGACACACCACAACATTTGGATAACTTTAGGTCCTTATTATTTTCCTTGGTTTATCTCCTTATGGTCAATGATGTTTCAATGGAAAATATGATCCATTCGTAATGACATAGTTGTGTAGAACCATGACACCCACTTCTATTCTAGGAACCTATTTCCTTAGCTCGGTTTTGTTATTACTCAGTGCTTTTCATGATAATACAATCAAATAGACAAGGTAAAGGGGAAAATATATAGTAAGCATATCAATTTCAAAGGTATATACAACTGTCTCTAAGGAACAACCTCTTCTTCTCTCAATAAGTCGGGATCCCTCTTCCACCATGGCGATATAAATGCTAATAAAATTCTAATGTGAGTAAAGCATAAAATAAATAAGAAGTGATAGAAGAGAAAAGCTTCTTTTTCAGAGAGCTAAAGTAAGTAACTTCTTCAGGGTATTGAACATTCTTGTTGGTGGTGAAGTAATTCTTGTGTTCCTGTAGTGACTCCGTCAGGGTACTGAACAAGCTTGCTGGAAGAGGAGCAACACCAAAGAGGAAAACCAAGACTTTGATCATCCTAAACTCTCAACTCTATTACTCTTCTCTTAAATTGAAACAATTGTGACACGAAAATATTTATGAGTGTGTTAATTGAGAAATGGAATAGAGGATACTACATCTATAATTGAGTTAAGTGGGAAATCCAAAGTAATACAGATGATGAGTCAATACTTCCAGAGAGACTAGACCTTATGCATAAAAGTTAGACCAAATCAGAAAATTTGGAGTTCTACTAGTGTGTCACCAAGTGTTGTAACTACTAGAAACCCTCCACATTTTGGCCTATATCCAAACTTTGGAGTCTACTTTAACCTTGTGAGTTTTCATTTCTAGTAGTAAATGTCATTCCATGTTTGTTATCTAAGTGTCTTAGTCCCTTTTTGAAGAAAACTTATGTGTCCTCTTTTGATAAGGGAATTGTTGCACATTGTGAAAGGGAGTTATAACGCATATTTAGAAGGAAAATTTTGTACTAATGGGTCTAATACATCATAGATACATGTACTAAACTCATTCCTAAATTTTTATGCATTGTTTTGGTGGTGTCATCACATGTGTCACAAAGTGTGTCTTAAGTGTCGCACTTGGAGGTAAGTGTCATTTTGTTGTCATTTTAATGGGTTCATTCTAATTTTAGGTATTGAGTAATCATTTTTTGGTCATCAATCATGCTGAGTGTATGATCATGTTCAAGACTTATTCTAGTTTTACCTTTGCCTCTTTGATCCCACACTTAGTCAAATTCCGGAAAATTCCTTGTCCGACCAATCCTGCCTCACTATGCCTTCTTGAACTACACATTGCATAGTTTCAAGCCTCAGTTAGCATCCCCTACTTCCTGTAATTATGCAATGCATAGTCATTGCATCAAAGGACTGCACATTGCACAACCACATTGCTCAAGAACTACCTCTTTCTCCCCAGAATTGTGCAATCTTGCCACCAATAAGCCTCCCACTGTGCGCTATGAGATTTTAGTTAGTAGTTTGTCTCCCTATCTCTTTGAAATGTGCAACTTTGAAATTCAATGGCCAAGTTTCTCCCTTGAACTGCGCACTACACATCCATGGTGGGAAAGTTTCCCTCAATATGGAATTGTTTCCCTCAATTGCGCAGCCTTTCTTATCATGCCTCCATCCATTGCACATTGCATAATCATAGTCATCAATACCTCACCCCAACCACCTGGAATTGCACATTGCACAATTCCTAAGCTTCCTCCTCTATCCAATACTCAGTGTTGGGCTAATCGGTGAATTGCATGAGGAAAGCTAAACTGGGAGATTTTCATAATGATGTCGTCTTGCCATGAGTGAATTTCATTTTCAAGTATTGTATATTGACATGACATGATGGTGTTCAATAAGGATGAAAAAGAGATTATTCATGAAGAAACTCAAGAAAGATGCAAAGACAAGATGATCACTGGACAAGAAGATGAAGGGACACTAGATCGTGACAAAACTTGGAAGATATAGACCACATAGAAGCCTCCATATCTTCAAGCCTTTTGGAGGAGAAAGAGGGAGAAAATGAAACATCTATCATGAAGATACAAATATAGCAACAATAATAGGAGCTTGACATTAACACATAATCATAAATTCCATGTCATCAGTGTCAAGTCATGTCTTGTCAAAGTGTCATATCAAGAATCATATCAGTCATCATGTTTCCACATCATTGTGGATGTAATTATGTAATTTTCAAGGAAAAGAGAGATGTAAAGTGTGTGGAAGTCCAAAAGTCAGCCAAATAATGAGAAAAGTCATGTAGAAGTTCAAAGGTCTCTTAGGAGTTTGAAAAGTCATATGGAATCTCAAGAGTCATGAGGGGAACTCAAGAGTCACAAAGGAGGTGAAGGGTCACCTCATTTGTTATATATACACCCTCATAGCTCAAGAAAATTATTTTTCACCTTGGCTTCTCAAGCTAGGCATAGGAGAGAAGAATAGGCCTTTGAGAAGCAAGTTGTTTCTTAAAGTTGCACTATTGGAACAAGTGTTGTATCATTGTAATGGTGTATCTTGGAACTTTCACTTCATAATTCAAAGATCTTAGAGTTGACACACTTTTCACACATATGTCATAAATGATTGTGAGATTATTCTTTCATTGTTTATGGTGTATGATTATGTTAATTCATACTAATGAAAATGAGCTATTTCATTGGCTTTAGTATGTTTCTTTGAAATGTGTCTCTTATGCTTTCATGATCATGGTTTCTTGGTGAACTATTTCACAATATTACTGATGATCCTTTCATATTTATGCATGTGTCTTTGTTAGGATAGTACCACTACTTTTCTTTCAAAAAACACTTTATTTTATGTTCATGAAAGAACCATCATACACTTTACAATTGAATGCCTCACAAGGCTAACATACATGTTTATCTCGAAAGTGCATGCGTTTATCTTGTGTCATTTATTGTAGCCAAGGAAAATCTTTATGATAATGGAAACCAGTCATACTTTCTAGTTAGGGCTATCACTCCAAATTGTGTGAGGTCTAATTGGGATTTCATTCTAAGTATACCCCCTTATTGTTGGTGGTATCCAACACTGTCAATAGGCTATGGTTCACTATGTCGAGCAACGATGGATTTTTGTACAAAGTGTTTACCCTTTCGTATGAGGGTAAGGTCGTGTGTTAACAAGCCATGGTAGACTTTCATATACCATGTTTACCCTATAGCATGAGGGTAAGGTCGAGCATTGGAAATCCACAGTGGATTTTTGTATACAGTATTGACCCTCTAGCATGAGGAAAAAGTCGTGCATTGGCAAGCTACAATGGAGGTATGTATAAAGTATTAACCGTAGAGCAATAATCCACAATGCACCAAAACAGATCAACAAACTTTCCCAAGCCATTTGTAGTATTATCACCATAACACAATTGTCTTAGCACTATGTTACAAGTGACATCAAGGAGTGGAGTTGGTAAGGCATGTGCATTGTGCATTGGTAGTCACGGGTTTGATCCTCGATAGTAAACATGTCAAATTTAACCTCCTTCTTCAAATTCCTTGTGGACCTCTATTTCATGTTATTTTTTAACTGGATACACTATCATCATATATCACTAAATCATAAGAAATATCATAATTTGTAATATGTTGTCATCATCACAACCAATACCATCATCTTAGCCAGTAGAAAATGTTACTACCACAATCACTATCACTTCGATCTATAAACACTATCCCTGTCATAATCACTGTCACTAAAACCTACAAACACTATCACTACAAACAAAGAATGCTACTATTAGTTTCCATACTATTTTTCAAGCTCCACTGGTCATTCAAACCCCTTCTTAGAACTTTTCTACCTCATATATCCAAAACATTTGGAACATGCTCATGGACCCTCAAAATGAACTCTGACCCACAAATAAGAATCAAAAGAGCATCAAATCCCTCTGGCTACATTCATCTTTGAACCTTGATCATCCAACTTCTTCTGGAACTCAATTTGGACAAACAATCACTCCAAAAACTATATTAAACCATAAAGAAAATTAATTGTTCTACCAATCTTCACTTTCTAAGAGCTCTCTACAAACTAACGAAACCCCAATGCCACTATTAGCTAGTCATTTTGTAGATCTAGTATTGGAATTTTATTAGTTTGTAGAGAGCTCCTAGAAAGTGAACACTTGTAGAACAATTAATTTTATATATGGTTTAATATGGTTTTTTTTAGTTTTTGGAGTCATTATTTGTCCAAATTGAGTTACAGAAGAATCTGGATGATCAAGGTTCAAAGATGAATGTATCTAGAGGGATTTGATGATCTTTTGATTCTTATTTGTGGGCCAGAGTTCATTTTGAAGGTCTATGAGCATGTTGCAAGTGTTTTGGATATATGAGGTACACAAGTTCTGAGAAGGGGTTTGAATGACTAGTGGAGTGTGAAAACTAGTATGACCACTAATAGTAGCATTCTTTATTTGTAGTGATAGTGTTTGTAGGTTTTAGTGATAGGGATAATGTTTACAGATTGAAGTGATAGTGATTGTGGTAGTAATAGTTGCTACTAGCTAAGAAGATGGTAATTGTTGTGATGATGACAACATATTACAAATTATGATATTTCTTATAATTTAGTGATATATGATGATAGTGTATCCAATTCAAAAATAACATGAAATAGAGGTCCACAAGGAAGTTGAATAAGTAGGTTAGAGCCTAGAGTAAGTTGGAGCTTACTCATTCTTGAGATTGGAGCCTAAATCAGGTTGGAGTGTAGAATAGGATGGATCATACTCATTTTGGAGGTTGGAGTCTCAATCAAGTTAGAATGTAGAGTAGGTTGGAGCCTACTCATTCTTGAGGTTGGTGGGTCAATCAACTTGTAACCTACAATGAGAATTTTCTTGCACCTTTCAAGGTTGGTGCCTCAATCAGGTTGTAGCCTACGGCAAGTAGCAGCTTGCATTTTGGGGGTAGTTGCCTCTAGTAGGTTAGAGCTTGAAAATTGATGCAAAAAATTGAAGATAAATAAGAAGAAAATTGGTGGATTTATCTCATATGGGTTTCCACCTAAAAAAATTTGTCTCTTCATGATATGATGACTTCTTGTGTTGATTTTTGGCTTATTTTTATATTTCTTATATGATTATGCACTAATGACACAATATTTATGGTTAATTGATATATGGATCAATGATTAAGAAAGATTGTGAAATTATGAAATTGACCTTGCATTGATTCACCCCCCTCCCCCTCTCTCAGTGTGACCTTTGGCCCAACAAGTGGTGTTAGAGTAGGTCATCTTCAAGAACAATTAACTACTGGAAGATGGATCAAAGCAACATGGACTTATAAGTAGCATTATTTATGCTTCTAGAATTTGAGATAGAGGAGGTTAAGAGAAAGAATGAAACACTGATAAATTAGCTTGATGAAGTCAAGAAACAATTGGGAGAAATAAAAAAAGTAGTTAGAGGATAAAAACAACATAATTAACCATCTCAACAAAGAGGCAGATGTATCAAAGAAGTCTGCCAAGTAAATTCAAGAAGATGCTCAATCCAAAACAAATAGCAAGAGGAAAACATCTTAGTACCATAAATTATTTTATGGTTATTGTTTTCTTTGTCATTCATTTGGTCACAAGGAAATTACTTGTAGTCATTTTCCATATTATTATGACAAAGAAAAGTTCCCACCTAATATAAGGAAGGAAGAGAAATTTGGTCTTATATTATATGCTCAAAAGAAAAAGATAAGTGTTATGTCAATAGTGGTTGTTCAAGACACATGATAGGGGATCAAGGTAAGTTCATCAACATTAAGGAGATAAACAAATGTAAAGAAAATTTTGGAAACAATTGATCCACCAAAATCATTGGAAAATGCACAATTATGATTGATTATGGAAGAACTAAAGCACAATATGTCATGCATATTAAAGGACTAAAGCATAATATCTTCAGTGTCAGTTAGATATGTGATCAAGGTTTTGATGTCATATTCAAATCCAAATGGTGTGAATTTCAAAAATAAAATACATGAAAATTGTTATCCAAAGCTATTAGGATTGATAAAAATATATGCATACTTGATGAACCAATGACTAAGAGAAGACATGATGAAGAGATAAAAGAAGATAAGAATCTCTCCCGCTTTCTTCAAACAAACCCTAATCTCAATGAAACCAAGTTTGTTCAAAATATCAGAAGAGGAACCAATAAAGGTAAGCTTCCTTTCAAACATTTTGAATATGGAAGAATTTTCCATTATGCATCTAAATGTCCTTGTGATAAGATGAATAAAAGTGATGATGAGTCAAGATTCAAACCCAAGTATCAAAATAAGAAGCAAAAAAGAAAGAAAATAAATTCTACTCAAATGAGAAAAGTGGTGGTGAAAGCAATGAAAGTGTGAACAATGAAGAAATGAGTGAAATACTATTCCTTTTTGAGGTAAAAGGACCTCAGGACGAAATGGATATTGAAGGAGAACTTAAAAGTTAAATAAAGGAAATTAGGATTCTGACTAAAATATAAACTCAATTGATGCAACAACTTCAACTCAAGAGTCTAAATGAAGTCGCTATGTTGCTCTTAGAGTTGAACTAGAAGAAGAAAAAAATGGTAAAGGAGTTTTTTTCTAAACAACTATATGAGAAGGAAAAAATATGTGAAACAATGGAAGAGGAAGTTGTTTTCTTAAGAGAAATATTAGATAATAATAATTTGAAGTTAAACAAAGGGAACGAATCCTTAGATCATATTCTTAGCATGCAGAGGTCTCGCTTATTAAGATTGGCCTTGGCTATCAAGAATGTGAGGCATCCAAAAAAATGATCCCCCAAGCTCATCAACTGAAATACATCTCAGAAAGATTGATCATACATTTATAACATATATCATCAACTCATTTGAAGAACCAAAGCAATTAGTACACTAGGCCAAGCATGTTCACTTCAATTATACTCAAGGAAATTCTGAAAAGGAGTAGAATGTAAGGAATCAGAATGAAGAAAAGGGATCCAAAAGAAGAAATAATGCAGGACAGTTGATGAATATGGTTCATCAAAAAACATCCACAAGTAACAATGGAACAAGTTTTGTAGATCAACAAATGAGTATGGCTTGTGAAAGGGTTGAACAACAAGGAAATATGGCTCATCCAAGAAGTATCTTCAGAAAATTGAGATCTCCTTCTATGCCCAAGTATCAAAGTAAGTTCTTTAGTTATTGTTTCTCATTCATACAGTTTGGACAAAAAGCATAGGATTGTTGGATCAATGATATGGTCAGATATAGAGGATATGATTAGCTACCTATATTGAGATATACACACCAAATTAGAATAATGAATCGGCCATTTTTTCAAGTATTGAAGGCCAATGTTGAATTCCACATATGTCACAATGAAGGTAATATAGCATGATATTGCAAACTTAAATTTGGATGGTAGAGTAGAGAAATACTTCCTATCAATACTGGTAGATGCAGAAGAAGTCAAAGAGGACGTTGGTTAGGTGTGATCTCTTAGATCTAACCCTTTGGTGAAAGCTTATTCAAGATCACTATTTGTCAAATCAAAATTTGAAGAAGTAACTACAAGCATGAGGGCGGTATGTGGACTATGATTTGATGATGATATCTCTTATATAATAGTAGAGAAAGCATATGAAAGGTACCTATAGATGAAATAAAAATATATATCTTAGGGGGAGTACATCATCATTGCAAGAATGGTCTCAGGGGGAGTACAAGAATAGTCATGAGAAACAATAGAAGAATTGTCTTAGGGGGAGATACTATATCAATAGGATGGAAACATAGTTTAGTCAAGTCCACAGGATCATCCAAGAACAGATATTCATACAAATCATCAACACAATAGTTTTGATAGAGATATCCATTAACCTTTTCCATTAATGTCAAATGGTGAGAGAGATCATAAATTGATGTATATATAACATTGACAAGAAAATATTACAACACTTACACTTGAGTAGGGAAATATTGCAAAGATTACACTTGCACATGATTATTTGACATCAATAACCATCAATGTCTAGGGATGTTTCCCTCAAGGAAAAAGTCGGAGATTATTTCACATATTGTTGTTATTGATGATAACAAGATTTCATTAATGTCAAAGTGGATGTATGAGACAAAAAAAATAGTACCACATTTGATGACCCAAGAAGCAGTAGGAGTCTTTATGAAGTGATATGACAATTAAATATTTCACAAGGTCTCATCACATGAAGATATGGGTTCTTGAAGTTGTTTTATTTCTTGATTAAATTATGATTCTCAAAAGATATTAAAAACAACATGGTTATGCGGAATTCATAGATACATTTCCAATGGTATATCCTTCTCAGAAAAAATCATCATGTATGAGAAGTTATGGTTGTTTGAAGTTTCACTTGTAATTGAGGGTTCAACAATGATAGGGAATGAACTCAGAAACTATAATATGTTAACTAGTGTGAATTTTTGGAGTGGATCCACCATTTACAAAGTAGATAAATGGCCTTAGGTGCATAAACATGTGCATCAGTTAACATCATTAATTGATATGCAGGTTTCAGGTTGATCAAGGTCACCTCCAACAGGTCAACAATTATATGAAGCTGAAGTTGCATGATGTTTAAATGTTCCTATTGGACCAACTAGATAATAACACATGGAAATGTTTTGTTGGATAATGACATGGACCTGTTGGTAATTTACATGTGGCTCAATAGCACAATCAACATGACACATCATTAAGTTGATGTCACAAGGATGATGTGGCACCACTTGGGGCCACCATGTGGCAATGAAAAATGACACATTTGGATAGGTGAAAAGTATAATAGGGTGACACATGGCACCCTTAATGGGTTTCCATGTGGATCAATGACATCATGATGACACCATCAAGGGAATGACTAGTGACCTTAAGGTCTAGGTTATATGGGCATGATCATATGGCTTCTAGAAACATTGACCTAGTCATATGTTTGGTTGGAATTATAGATTTAGTTTCGTTCCTATGGTTGGATTCATGACCATGGGTCCACTCATTAGTGTATATATACAAAGTGCCAAAAATCCAATGCAATGTAATCGTAACAAAAAAACATAATTCTTATTTTTAAGCTCTGATGTATGGTTTGATTTGGAGAATTGGTTATAGTCAACAGTTATAGGTCTCTTTGTGAATGTCTAAGCTCATTCTTGATGAAACCTTTGGATTCAAGTGTTGATGTGAAGGCTTGACGACTTAAAAAAGTCATAACTCTATTTTGGTAGGATATTGATCGAATCCATGGTTATGCAATCCATTAGCATATTGTTGGATGTCCAGTTATGGCCCTGGATCATTACATTAAGCCACGATGAAGTTCTTTACATAATGTTTCCCTATATTACAAGGGTAAGGTCATGCATTAGCAAGCCATGGTGGGCTTTTGTATATAGTTTTGATTATGTAGCGTGAGGGTAAGGTCATGCATTGGAAAGCCATGATGGATTTTTGCCTACAGTGTTGACCCTATAGCACGAGGTTAAGGTCTTGCATTGGAAAACTGTGATGGAGATACATATATATTATTGACCCTATAGAAATAAGACACAAGGATCCATGGTAGATCGATGGAATTTCCAAAATCAACTATAGTAATCACCATAACATAATTGGTGCAACAATTTTTTACAAGTGACATCATTGAGCAGAGTTGGTAAGGTGTGCACACTATGCATTAGTGGTCATATGTTCGACCCTCAATGATGAACAATTCAAGTTGGTATATGTGTGTGTGTGACCATTTTGTCAAATGTTTAGCTGGCTACTAGTGGTCATTATGTAGATCCAATGCCAGGGTTTTGTCAGTTTGTAGAGCAAACCTGGAAAGTAAGTATATGTAGAATAATTAATTTGTTATATGGTTTAATATGTTTTTAGTGAGTTTTTGGAGTCATTATTTGTCCAATTTGAGTTATGGAAGAAGTTGGACAATCAAGGTTCATATATGAATGTAACCAAAGGATTTTGATGCTCTTATGGTTCTTATTTGATTGCCAAAGTTCATTTTGAAGGTCTAGGATATTGTTGCAAGTGTTTTGAATATATTAGGTAAATAGATTTCAAGAAGGGGTTTGAATCACTAGCAGAGTATAAACGACAATATTTTATCCAACAAAAATTATATTTATATTTAGTGATAGTGATTATGACAATGACAATGTTTGCAGGTTGTAGTGATAGTGGCTATGACAGGGACCGTGTTTGCAGGTTGCAGTGATAGTCATTGTGGCAGTGATAGTTTGTGAAAGATAAGATGATGGTATAGGTTGTGATAATGACAATAGATTGTATATTATGATATTTCTTATAATTTAGTGATATATGATGAAAATGGATCCAATTTGAAAATGAGATGTAATATAGGTCCACAAGGAAGTTGACGAAGGAGATTGGAGTCTCAATCCAATTGTAGAATATAGTAGGTTGGAGCCTCAATAAGGTTGTAGCCTACACTGAGCAACTACTTGCATATTTCAAGGTTGATGCCTCAATTATGTTGTAGCCTACATCAAGTAGAAACTTGAATTTTGGAGGTAATTGAATCCAACAAGTTAGAGCTTGCAAATTGATGTAAATAAATTGAATATAAAGAATAAGAAGATGATTGGTGGTTTTCTCCCGCATTGGTTTCCACCTAAAACATAGTGTCTCTTCATGATATGATGGATTCTCGTTATATTACTTATATGATAATGCATTGATGACATAATGTTTATGGTTCATTGTTATATGGATGTATTATTAAGAAAGATTATGAAATTGTGAAAGTGACCTCACAGTGATTCACTACCCCCACCCCCTCTTAGTGTGACCTTTGGGCCAATAAGAAGAAGCCCCTTTCATGTTGGATATGTGAAAACGAGCATTTGGAAAATAATTTTCCATTGAAGTAGTAGGTGGATGCATTGGAGAAACTGAATGTGACAACATTTGGAATATTTTATGTTTTAGGTGTAGCTTTTGTTGAATTTCCATGATCTTGGGTCTAGGATAAAATCTTAGAATCTTTGATGCTACCAAACCAAGAGTCTCAATAGAACTACTTTTCATTGCAGAACAATATAAAGTAGTAAATCACACATGCACAAGTATGGACAACGTTTTACAAAATATTGTACAAATATTTACAACAACCCAATATTCATTATATCAAACAAAATATAATGCAAAAATCTAGGGCTCTCACATAAGGGATACAAGATACAATGACAATCTTGTTGCAGTCTCTATGTCGTATATCGCCTTGTCAGTCCTTCGCTTCCATTCTTCTCTCTAGCTACCCCTTAGTCCATCAAGAGACAACACATAGAGTCTCTAGGAGGGCTTCCACCTATCTGATCTGAAAATGGGGCTTTGAAGGCTTGTTGTCAAACTTACAATAACCTCTCCCACTTCCAAAGCTTATTTATTCCCAAGTCTTTATGATTAACCAATGCGGAATTAAATATGTGCATGAACAGAAGGTGTATGCTGGTGTTGTTTATTAAAATTGTTTATGTGTTGTAATTTAATGTGCTCAAACTGATATATAAATAGATATAACAATAAATAAAGCAACAGAGACAATGCAGCAATAAAACACATACAGAACAACAATATTAATTTGGAGTTAACCCAAAACTCTTGGGCTACGTATCTGTGAGCTCTAGTCAACTCAACTAGGCTCTCTGGGATTATGGTAACATCCTTTTACAAGCTCCTTGGCTCAAATCCATTGATTTTACATAGAAACAATGGGTTTAGACACAATTTTTTCCCTATCTCTTGAAGCTCTCGGCTTTCTGGCTCTCAACTCTTGCTCTGGCTCTTGGCTCTGGCTCTAGCTCTTCGGCTCTAGCTTCTTTGGCTCTCAGCAATGTACAACTCTTTGGCTTTTCACTTGAACTCCAAGTGACTCCCTTAGTTGCTCTGCACATTTAGCTTTTTCTCTCTCAGCCTCTTTTTACTTCTACCTTTTGCTTTCTGCACTGCTCTCTTTCGCCTTAGCTTCCTTCTTTGGCTTAGCCTTCTGCACTCTTGTCTCAACACGCTCCTGTGCCTATTCTCCTCTCCTTTTTTTTCTTTCTCTATCATTTTGTGGCTTTAATCCAATCAACACTGTCCATTCGCTTCCTTTTCTCGGGCTCTTTGGCTCCCAGCCTCTATTTTCTCAAATCCCCTTCTGAGCATTAGCAATAATGGCATAACATCTCCAGGGAAGGTGGCCACCTGTTCTGCAATGAAAGGGACCATCATTGCAGTGAAAAGCCCAAAACTAGCATTCTCGGCTTACACAGGAAAATACACTAAACACGGGAAAAACCCGTAGAATCAATGTTTATTGGACTTCAAATATTATGAATTCCGTCTTATTTTCCATCAGGTTCACCTTTAAGTCATTATCGCAAGTCGCATAGGCACAGGTTTCTTTGTATTTTGGTTCCTTGTTAAAAATCCCAAATACAAAGAAAAACCCGAAAAGTAGCTCATATCGAACTTGAAACATTATGCAGTGGCATTTACAAACCCTTTTAGGTTTGATCGCATTGCATCAGTGCATATATATATGGCCCACTTTGTCGCATTACTCCGACACAATATTGCAATGCGAATGATCGCAATCGCGTATCGCATGGACCCGGGGTTTTGTGCATATGGCATGGCCTTTGCTGAGATCGATCTACCGATTTCGGTGATCGCAACGTCGCTCAGCTCAGAGGTCCCACCTTAAGCCCCATGCTATCGGCCGATGCAAATCCACTGATTTTGGCAATCGCAGTATCGCACGGCCCAGTTCTTATGTTATATCGCATAGTTGCCTCCGACCTGATATGTTGGGGATCGATGATCAGGGGTGGCTTCCCTTTTTCATTTAAATCCTCTCTTTTGCCCTAGTCTGATGCGATTTCCCCTTTTGAAGGGTTTTTTTGCCATTTTTAAAGGATTTTGCCTCTTTTTCTAAGGAACAAAGGGCATCTTCTTTGAGTGATAACTTCTGCATCATATGTCCATTTTTTGCCCATTCAAGTTGCAGCATATTCAAAATGAGACGATCTTTGCAATGGGGCTAGTTCTAGGAACTTCCTTGGACTTTCATTTTTCCTCTATAAGGAACACTTAGACTTAGGAGTCTATCCAAAATCCATTTTGGATCACGCCTTCCCACTAAAAGAACTTTTGGTCTCCAAAAGACTAATATACTAATCTGAACAGTAAATGAGAGTGACTCACCCTCCTCTTTCTGCCTCCCACACTTGCCTTGCATAGTGCCTCTAAACCAAAGTCTCTGACCACTTCCCTTCTTGGATGGGCTGATCTTGTTGGGAAGAACTGTCTTCCTCCTTGCCTTCCTGCAGAACTTCTACTGAAATGGTCATATAAGGTGGTTTGAACTTCTTTGCCTTGATCGTTGATCCAAGGTGGCTCAAACAAATGTGAAGTACATCTGCTCCACAAAACTTTCATTTGTACCTATTTGAAAAGATGTCAACAACAACTGTTAACAACAACAGAAACACAGACAACAACTGGATGGCCTAAACTCTTGCTTCAACAAAAGAAATAGATTTTCACATCTTGTGAACACCTCTTATATTTGCATACAAATCATGGACTAGATAACAAGCCAACAATACATGCCTTTAAGCAAATGACCCTTCAAGTCAAGCATGTAGAAAAAGACCATTAGGACTCTTTTCAAAAGATGAAACACTTCACCATTATCTCCATTTGGAGACCAAGTTAACTTCTCCCAAGTCAACATGGCATCACATGCATGTCAAAGCAATCAACCCAATACCTTTCAAAGGTACTACCTTTGTCTACACATTAGCATCATCATGTGAATCATCCTAAGACACATCATTCATGGAATCTTCCTTTCCATTTCTGCCATCTTCTCTTTCCACTTTCTTCAGCTTTTGTGGAAGCATTGTTGGATTCAGTGTCCAACATTTTGCAGCAAGATGTCCTTGCTTATGGTAGTAAGTGCACTGCATGTGCATCCTCTTAATAGCATGCTTTGCCTTATCCAATGGACCTTTGGCTGCTTGCTTCTTTTCCTTTAAAAGTTTCTTGTATGTGGCCATTCTCTTCCAACATCTATAAACATTATGGTTATCCAACCCACAAAAGGAACATGCAATTCTTTTCCCATACATATGTGGAAATTTATCATGCTTTGCACAATCAAAAGGAAAATGTTTAGAACCAGATTTATACCTTTCTCTTTCA
>APFE030240188.1:7382-19491 GCA_000404065.3 Pinus taeda | reverse complement strand
TCTCTCTTCGGGATTTAGCTTTGTTTAGGAAATGATTTCAGGCTAGTTATTATGCACATGGTTTTTTGTTTAAGTTTGGCGGGATGAATGATCAATTCAGGCAGTGTTTGGCATGCAAAGCGCAAAAGGTTTTAGAACATTGGGCATGGAGTCAAGGATGTGGACTGAAGAATGTGTTTTCTTTGGCAAAGAAGAGACTACAGAGCAGGATAGTTGCACAAGGAATAATATCAGGTTTGAATGAGGACGAAACGGATGCAAGGAATAAAAGACAGCTAAGTAATTTTCATTCATGCTAACAGAGGGAACGTGAATGAATATCCTATAGGAGCAATTAAGAAATTCCTACAACAATATTCATATACGGAGGAAACTAGTGCAAACATGAGCCTAAGAGGAATTCATGTTATAGGCTAGTTTAGAAAGAAAACATTGAGAAAAAGCAGGAATTGAGGGCAGAGCACAGCTAAGTGAGATCTGAACTATTCTTTCTTCCTGCAAGTTTAGATCATGACACAAATACGATATAGAAAACATAGCAACTGTAGAAAGAGATGAGGAAAACTTATTAGTCCATGAGGAAACACGAGAATTCTGCAATCTTGTTCTTCAGCCATCAAATACACATGTAGATAGTCCAAACACACATGTTCCAGCAAGCTCTGTTTATTAAATCTCTCAGACTGTACACAGCAAGTCTCAAAATCAGATTATGGATCAAACACCTCTCACCCTTTGAACAACGAACAACGTTGTTTAAATAGGCAAAATATCTATTACAAGTAGATCTCAGATCGATCTGATGGAGTCACAGCTTCTATCCTAATCTGTACTGAAATAAATGCAAGAAAATATCTATCTAAGCGGCGCTGGAGGCAGCAGTATAAAAAAAGGAGTTTAAGTATGGGTCATTTCTTGTGATGCGCTGGCTATTTGGTGATAACTGTGTAATAACTGCCCAGGAATCCTTTAGGCGGTTCCATAGATTTAACAAATAATTTTTTGCCTTTTTAGATTGTGGTGGTGGCTGGCTGTCCTTCTGTTCTCCGCTTTATTCCACGCCTCTGGTATTGGATATCTTCCGCTTGCATTGTATTCATTTAATTCTTTCAAAGCTACAATCACAGTGTCACACACCTCTTTCCCCATTTCAATACGGAGGTCTCTCAACTTCTCATCATCCTCTTCACGACAAGCTCGTGTTTTTCTGTATCTCCAAGCACTGGTACAACCTTAAACGGATACCATGAAGGGTCCCTTAAATAATATTCCCATAAAGAGTGCATCTCCGCATACTTAGTTTGCCACTTAGAAGCGGACTTTCTCTGACATGCCCCTCTCCATGCTTCTGGATCAAGATCGCCCATCCTCTTTACAACGATTTGGCTATTCGCAGGGACACCTTCATTCAATATCTCAATAGCTGCTTTTCTTGCCAACTGAAGTTCATCATTGACTTCACGTTCCTTACACATCAACTGCTGGTTCATGTCATAAAATCATCATTTCCCGTTAACATATTGCCATTCGCACCTTCATCGACATTTCCAATTATCTTGGTGGTAGTATCTGCACATTCCCTACCAACAGCAACTACGAACCCATTTTCTGGAGTCTTGTCGATGCATCTCGCACAATCCTCTGCAGAAAAGGGATGTTTGGATTTATCCAATGGTGTACAATCAGCATAAACATTGGAGTTAAGAGAATGTCGGTCATTTTGAGAAGGCATCAAAGCACATTTATCTACAATTTCAATTGTCTCGCTGATAGAATTTGCACATTCTTTATCATAAGCACCTCTGCTACTATTCTCTGGAGTCTTGTCAGCAGATCTTGCACAATCCCCCATGAAAAAAGAATGGTTGGATTTATCCAATGATGTCCGATCAGCAGCAACATTGCAATCAAGAGAATTTCGGGGATCTTGAAGAGACGCCAAAGAGCCTATGATACCCTTTCCAGGATCTTCAAGACTCCCAGCTGCTACTTCCTCACATTGGCTCACACCTGAAACAAAACTCCAATGATAACTGTAATTAACTGGTATAAAAATATAATCCTTTTCAAAGATGTTCACTCTTCGAGTCCACTTTCTCACACGTAGAAAAGCCTCACGGCATACTACTTCAGTGTCTGGAAATTTATCCAAATCAGCTAAAAAAGCTGTTAAAGAAATGGCAGGCCTGTCTCCGAGACTCAGAGATTTCACTCTGCAGATATTTGATGTAAAAATCAATTAATGTGTCATTGATAAAGACTCCCGGGTCTAAAAGCTCAACATCTCTCCCACTAATTGTAACAGCATCTGGATCTCCTTTTGGGTAAACAAATTCTTCAAGACTTTCCTCAAACCTTCCCAACCAATGACCTTCAAATTCCTCAGAATATTCGTTGGAATGCACTCCACACATAGTATTCTCAATTGAATATACACGAGTTATGTTTCATTGTCTCGAGCCTGATCCATTCTGCTGAAAATGTCAACCGAGGCAACAAGAAAGTATTACTTCCACAGAGACCAAATTCTGGTGTTACTGAAATCTCCACATCCTCGCATTCCTCCATATTGAGATAGCCATCGGAATTATGACACGTATCTGGAGTTGAGTATTCTGAAGCACCTTCTTCATCTGAGGGATCACACATAGCATTTGATGGGGAAAACTTCATTGCAGTTAGATCCTCATCCTCTGAGCTCAAGTCAACATGCATATCTTGTGAAGGGTCAGGAGTGGTACAAGTTGTTTGCTCATCGTTGTCGTTGTTAGATATTGTATGCATACTAGCATCTCCATCAGGAGACTCTGTTTGTAGGTCTTCCTGATCACAGTTCTCCAGTTTAGAGATCACCTGCTCTGAAAGAATCATCTCTTTGGCTTCTTGACTCGTGCTATTTGTCATCTGACCAGCTTCAGAACCTGAAGGACTGCCATCTCTTTGTTCTCCAAAATTGTTTCCCATACTTGTCCCTGCATCATTAGCTTGTAGGCTAATGCTATTAATCAGGGGGGCGAAAAGTCCACAATCATGGTAATTATTTTGCTAAGGTACCTCGAGAGAAATAAATGCCAGAATCTAATTCACAATATAGATTATTTGACTGAAGAATATCTTCATAAAACAAATAGTCATTTTCCAGGAACTTTTCTGGCTTGGCCCAATCCACTTCAACTGCACCACCTGTAACATTTTCAGTACTACGCTCGTGCCCAATTGCGCAAGACATGATTTTATGTATGATTGAGGTTCTTTGTTGACATTTTTACCTGGAGACACTGCAAATAATAAGTTTGGAACATTTGGATGGAATTCACATATTAGCTTCAGAATCTAAGGAAGATAGTGGAAAGTCTGAACAAGATATGCTGAGCAAGGTTTCACAGGCAGACCAAGATCATAATGCACTGAATTTCTCTGAAGTTTTAGCTCATGAAAAAGATTCTGAACTTGATACTTCTCTTAGTCTTCAGCCAGATGCCATTCTCAACCAGAGTAAAATGAACCATGCATATATCAATAAAAATGTTTCACTGTCAGAGGAATTGGTAGGTGACTAGCTTCTGCTGTTGCTGTCAGGCAAAAAGAAGTGGCACAACTGTGGGAGCATAGAGTTTAAGAGGAAACACATGCACCCAAAGGAAGCACACTTGACATCCACAACTAAATCTGATTTATCAGTACTAGCAGGCCTCTTTTTGGCAAAGTAGAAATAGTAGACAAATGCTCATATGACTTTGGATGGTGCATAGTTGGTGCCTTTGAGGCGATGTAAGAGGACATGTTTGAGAAATGTTTAAATAGTGCCTGGTCCATGGTCCTCAAGAATACATGCAATGACTTTTGTGCCTGAGGATTTTGTGCCCTTTTTGCCATAGTAGCAAATTTCAAATATGGAACATTGCTGTAAGCAAAGCATGACATATTTGGCCTGTACATATGTCGATCACGAAAGGTGAATACCTGCTATGAGCAGGAGGCTAACACCACCATCAAATCTAAGTGAATGCTAGAGTGCTCCAAGGATGCTCCAAGAATTCTCTAAGTGTGAAAGCATATGAGTGAATGAACAAGAGATAAACTCGAAATTGTAAAAAAGCTAGCAGTTGATTCTCTAATGCCTTTTCATCATCAATGTCTCATTTTTCTTCATTTTCCTTCATTTTTCCTCTAATTTCCCTTGAATGCAAATTTGTGTCTCTTCACCTTCCTTTTCTCATATTTTCCTTTATTTTCATAATTAAATGCCATTTAATACCTCTATTCCTTTACCAATTTCCATAGCCATTAATAAACCACAAGTGATGTCCACTATAATGTTTTCCCACAATTCTGCTTGGAATATGTATCCCATGACCTTGGTCTTATTTTATTTACATGGAAAATAAACCAGGGGCTATTACAAATCCCTCCCCCTTGGGGGAACACCATCCTCGGTGTTCATTAATGCTTATAAGCAACAAAACATGTTTCACGTGGATTTTTATAACACAACTCAATGCAATATTTACAATATACTGCTTATTGGAGATTTATAGCACAACCCATTGCAGTATTTACAATACACATGTGCATATATATATATATATATATATATATATATATATATATATATAATATATATATAATATATATATATATATATATATATATTATATATTATATATATATATATATATAATATATATATATAAGATATATATATATATATCAAACACATCTGCTCAACCAACAAATAAGGAAGGATACAAATCCCACATCCGATTAACCATCTTCCATGTAGCTTCATCAAAACCCAAAGTGGTTTGACTGCACTTTCTCTATTGCTCAGTTTCATAACATAAGCTATTTTTACTGCAAAATGCAGTGAGGTTCTAGCGTCAGCTATTTCTGCTGCAAAATGCAGTGAGGTTCTGGATTGAACTATCCCTCTGGTTCCACCTACAATATAGACCAACCAATCACATATTAAACATCCTAGACATATCTCTTAAGCAATTAAACCCGGAGAACATCATGGAATTTCATTGTTGGTGGTAGTGTAAGTCGTTAGGCCACTGGTCCAATCCTCTCAAGGATCTTAAAAGTCCAGCAATACTGAGGTTCCATCTTAGCACATGATCCTATCCTCAAGGAGCTTCTCTTGGGCTTGATGCACAAGTACACATGCTCCGCAACCTAAAACACCTTGAATGATCTATGTTGATCTGGATCACTCTTCTCCCTATCTTGTGTTTCCTTTAAATTCCTTCTGATAACCTACATCTCCTGCTCCATCTCAGCCAATCAATCTGGTCCAATCAGCACCTTGTTCGTTCGATCACTCTAGTTGATTGGAGTATTACAACTCCAACCATAAAGAGCCTCAAATGGAATCATCTTCAAGTACTCCCGATACCCATTATTATATGCAAACTCCACCAATGGAAGATACTCCTCCCACTTCCTCTATTGATTCATGACATACATCCTCAACATGTCCTAAAGAATATTATTAACTCTCTCTACCAATCCATATGTCTACGAATGATAAGTTGTACTGAAGGCTAAATTTGTTCCCAAGCCTGCAAACAACTTCTTCCAAAACTTGGAAGTGAAATTGGCATCTCTATCAGATAGGATCTTCTTGGGAACACCATGCAACCTCACTATCTTTGTGATGAAGATTTGAGCTAGCTCACTAGCTGAACTAATAGACTTTATTGCAATGAATTGAGCTACCTTGCTCAAGCTGTCAACCATAACCATGATGGAATTATGTTGCTTCAATGTCCTTTGAAAACCTGTAATTAGAATCAGAATAGGTTGCAAAAAAACAACTTGTTGCTTAGACTCAACTTTCACCTGCTGACATTCCAAACATCTAACAACAAACTCAACCACCTCTTTCTTCAAGTTCGGACAATGATAGAACTTCTTTACTATTGTCAAAGTCTTCTAGTCTCTCAGGTGACATGATTACGGCTTGACATGAAACTCCCTCAAGTTAAGCTTCTTGAGCTCACTATTATTGGCACATAAATCTTGTTCCTAAACCCAAAACCATCTATTGTGAGGTGATACTCCTCATACATCTCACCTTCACAATGTTGTTACAATATTTTCTTTAGCTACTAATAATTCTCATCATGTTGCCCTGCATGCAATATCTGATCATGTAAATCTGTGCCATAAGAGCTCACATCTGAAATATGATTCTTTTGCACTCTCCTACTGAGAGCATCTGCAACCCTATTCTCCTTGCCCGTGATGTACCTGATATCAAATTCAAACTCACTGAGGGTATCCAACCATACGACTTGTCTAGTATTCAGATTAGGTTGGTCAGACAAGTACCTTAGTCCACTATGATCACTCATCAAGATCAATGTCCTTCTAAGAAGATAATGTTTCCACATCTTCAATGCATGAATGATCGATGCCAAATCAAGATCATGAGTCACATAGTACCACTCTTTCTCATTCAACTTGCCTGACTCATATCATACCACCTTCCCTTCTTACATTAGGACTCCACCAAGTACTTCCTTGCAAGAATCTATACAAACCACAAACTCCTTATGAGGATCTGCAATCTTCAATATTGGATCATTTGTAAGAAAATGCTTCAACTGCTCAACACTAGTTGCACAATCCTTATTCCATTCAAATTTCTTTCCTTTCCTCTATAAAGATGTAATAGGATAGCCAATCCATGAGAATTTCCTGATGAACCTCCTGTAATAAGCTGCTAGTATCATGAATGATATGACCTCATTGAAATTCCTAGGAGTTGGCTACTCTATGATAGATTTAATCTTTTCTAAGTCCACTACTATCCCCTCCTTGGAAACAATATTTCCCAAGTAGTGAATCTAAGACCGAAAGAAACTGCACTTGCTGAGCTTGGCATACAACTTCTACACTCAACAATCTCAAGATTGTTGCCAAGTGCTATGCATGCTCTTCCTCATTCTTAGAGTATATCAATATATCATCAATAAACACTATCACAAATTTTTCTAGGTAAGGACACAACACAATATTCAGCAAACACATGAAAGTGGATGGAGCATTAGTAAGACCAAAACGAACCACCACAAACTCATAAATTCCATACCTCATGCGAAATGCATTCTTGTAGATTTCTTCTTCTTTGATATGCACTTGATGATATCCTCATCTCAAATCAATATTTAAAAACACTACATCTCCCTTCAACTAATCAAACAAATCATCAATCCATGCCAATGGGTACTTTTTCTTGATAGTCACCTTATTCAACTACTAGTAGTCAATGCACAATCTAAGAGTATTGTCCTTCTTCTTTATAATCAATATTGATGCACCCCAAGGCGACACAGTGATGAGCTCCATAAATGGGTAATTATATGGGCTCATTTTGCCTCCTAACTTAGTTTAGTACACCATTCTCTTAACTTATTTCATGTTTTTTTATTATATTTATGCTTCTAGAGTAAGTTGGGTTGGTTATTATGCCATGGAGTCTAATATGTGTTTAGTGCAGAATTTTGTTGAATTTTGGAGACAAAGTCAAATATTTAGTGGACAATTGGCAGCAAATATTCGAAGAAGACAAGGGAGAGGATTTATAGGAGGGTATCCCCCTCATTTATGACTCCCCACTTTGAATTCTCCTTCATGAAGCTCGGAGCACAAACAGCCAAATCAATGCACTAGGAGGCAAACGAGCAAGTGGAGGATAACTCTTGTTTATCTCAAGTTTTGGAAGCCAAGCTTCCCTGATTTTAAGTAAGTTGTTGGAAACTTCAGTTGTATAAGTAGAGAGGCCTAGGGCCTCATTAGGAAGTTAGTCAAATTTTCGAATTTTTGTTATAGCTTTGCTCTACTTAACTTCGAGCTTACTTTTGTTGATAGTTTCATGTAATCCTATTATTATTTTGATAATAAAGATGAGATCCTTTTTGAGCCAGCACTGAGTTACCTCAAAGGGATGAAGCTCTTAGGTTAGGGCCCAATCCAAGTATCCAAGCTCCTCTTGTTTTTATTTATATGGTTTGTTTGAATTTATGAATTAGTTGCTGTTAGATAAATCTCTTTCTTAGGTAAGAATAAGTTGCTTTTGGTGATTTAGAAGGTTGTTTCCATTTAATTTTTCTATAGCAGGTTGAACAATGATAGAAAGAAGATAAAAAAAGGCCATCATTAGTGCCTTGGCCTCTTTTCCTCCCTTTGGGACCATGAGCTGAGGCCAAGACCCTCTTGCTGCCACAAAAACACAGATTTGCCTTCTCCATATAATTTCTAGTGTTGTAGTTTGTTAGAAGGTTAATGCTTTTCTTTAGATCTATTTCACCATCATCATTTATGTCTTTCAATAAGTTTCCTTCCATGCTTTCTCTCATTATAGCATTTTTCAGCATTTCTTTCCATATCTCATAACCTAGATTAGCTTGATGCAAAATTCTGTTTTTTTTATGTACTTAGTTTCCTCACTTACTTAATCTCATTGTTTGATTTTCAGTTATTTTCTAGCCAATCTCTTCTCACAGCAAGTTAGCCAATCAACAATCACAAACTCTCTTTGATCTATGCCCCACAGGTCACCCAGAGTTCATTTCAAATATGCCTTAGTTTTCTGCACTTTTCCATAGAATTTCTTCTCTTTCCTTGAACAAATCCAACCATCTTTCTCTCTCCTAATCATTCTTGATGGACCCTAGACACCTTAACACATCATCCTAGCCTTCAGCTACCCTTTCCACTTGCTTTCCTACCTTCAAAACCTCCAAAACTACTCCCAACATCCTCATGTAGACCTCATGTAGACCTCCTGTAGATCCCCTGCAGCCTCCTATAGATTTTCTTGTAGGCTTCTTTTTGAAGTCTGATTGTGGGAAAAGCCTCCAGAAGGCCACTTGAGCTTTCCTACGATCCATCCACACCATCCTACACCTCTGCAAATCCTAAAGTCACCCTCCACCACCACCTAGTCACTGCCACATTCACAATCAAATAAATTACATGCATGACAATTTCACATAAAAATACATAAAAAAACCAAAAAGATGTTTTTTGCTCATTTACTTCTAGAAATAGCCTAAGTAGATGTTGTTTACTTTCTGAGTAGGTAATGGCATTCATTTCATGGTTCTTCATCTCTCTTTCTGCAAAAGTAGGATTAGTTGGTTAAGTAGGGTTTGCTAGGTTTAATTTACATTTTAGTCTTCTTTTCCTTTCTGCAAGTAGAGTAGCCTCTGTAGAGTAAGCTTTCCTTTCTTTCATCACACATAGAGCTTCTTCTGGAATCCATAGAAGTTAGCTTGAGCTCCTAGTGATCTTGCACCAGTTGACCAAGTGACAGCATGTAGTGAGAACTAGTACTTGTGCATACAACATCATTGCTTCCAAGTTTGTTACAAACTATCGGGTTGATAAAAGTAAAGTAGGAAGCCCAGGAGTTGCAACATTATTGCTACAATATTGGTGCTCACCACCTTTTTGGTGCCAATGCCGGGGAAGCGCGAGAGCATTTTGTGATTACTGCTTTCTTCTATTTTTTATCGCAACATTCTGCTAAGTAGTTTATTTTAGCAAAAGTAGAGTAGTTGTTTCTTTCAATTTCCGCATTTCCGTGCTTTCATTTTCAATTCTGCAATTTCCATTTCAGCAAAAGTAGAATAGTCATTTCCTTGCTTTCAGTTCTGCATTTCATTTGCTTTCCTTTTCATTTCTGCAATTTCATTTCCGCAATTTCCATTTCAGCAAAAGTAGATTAGTCATTTCCTTGCTTTCAGTTCTACATTTCATTTGCTTTCCTTTTCAATTCTGCAATTTCATTTCAGCAAGTTCATTTTAGTTAGTTGCAATTTGTTTGTTCAATCAATTTCAGTTTTGCAGGTACAAGCAGTGAAAAAACAAAAACCAACCAAAAAAATTTCCTTTCATGCCTCATAGGAACAGAGATAATTCAGGAAAATTCTTGCCCAACACCCCCACTACATCACATAGCCAACCTACTCTCTTCTTCGGTGGCAGTGATAAAAAAGAACCTTTAGGTGAACAACCAGAGATATTTGAAGAACCTATAGGGGAAGAAGAAGAAGAAAACATCCCTCCTAAGACAATGGCTGAAAACAGAATTGCTAGGGGGAATGGAGAAATAATAGAGGGTACCTTTCCCATCCAGGAGACCAATGGGGACACCAAAACGAAGAATATAAGTCCCTCAACCCTACCTCACTTCCATGGTTTGGCTACAAAAGATCCTGATACCTTCTTGCTTGAGTCTGTTGTTATCTTTTGAACCTATGACTGTGCAGAAGATGAGAAAAAGTTGAAACTATTTCCTTCTACTCTCAAGGATGTAGCATTGTGCTGGTTCATGGGGTTACCTGGCAATAGCATCACAACTTGGGCTCAGATGTAGAAAACCTTTAATAACAAATACCACGACTATTGTAGGTCAAACGATACCAAGAAAGAAATATTTCGAATGACCATGGGAAGTAATGAATCCTTGGAAGATTATGAAGAGAGGTTCCAGCTTAGTTACAAAAGGGTCAAGCGCACACTTGACCCTAAATCTCTGAAGTTGGTCCTGCTCAGGGGAATTCCAGAAGACCTTCTAGAAACCCTCCATTTACTAACTAGGGGAGACATCTACCAACTACCTTATGAGGACATATAGACTGTTTTTAGAAACCATTCTAAAGCAGCCAGGAAGAGAGGTAGGGGGAGTCAACCCATAGCCAGTGCCCCCTCATCCAATTCATCCATCAAAGGTGAACTTGGAAACATGCTGGAAGACTTTAAGAGTGAGATGATGCAGACTCTTGCCATGCAAATGGATACCTTGCATATCAAAAGGAAACAAGAGGAAGCAGAGAGGGCTTTGGCCATTTTTTGTCCCAGGTGCACTAGGAAGCATCCTAGGAACGAATGTCCATTGAACTCTATAGAATTTTGTTCAGTCTGTGAAGAAGATCATTCTACAGATAAGTGCCCTTCCTTGTCCGAACTTAAAGCCGTATACCAAGGGGCTGAAGGAGCCACTGAACCACTCTATTTCATGAGCCAAAGGAGACCACATGGACCTAGACCATACCAACAAGGGATGCAAGGGACATCTCAGGCATACTACAACACCAACCAAGTCACTTCCATACCTTCTTGGGGCCCTCCTGCTTGTCCTACCTAGTTCGTGCCTCCTCCTTGGTCCTATCCATCTCAACATCATGCCCAACCAACCGCTCATTCATTTCAATCCTATGCTCAGCCACAACCTCAGCGGAATGCAACTCATCAAGGGTGGAGGCCCCAGTACAACTCCCCTCCCACTCTTTTACCTCCACCACCTGCTCAACCACAACCATTGCCTCCTGCTCCATCAAGGCAACCCCAAATTCCTACCCAGCCGAAACTGAACCCGAACCCAAACAATAGGTAGGCCTAGCGAGTATATAGTGGGGAAACCTCATGCCCAACCTATGTTGTGGAGATTAAGGAGATTAACCTGCGATCTGGGAAGGTTCTCCTAGATAGCCAGCCTCCCCCTAAGGAGGTTGAGGAAGATAAAGAGGAAAGTGAACCTAAAACAATTCCACCCTTTCCTGAGAAACTATCTGGGACAACACAGCCTACCCCAAAAGAAACTAAACTTCTGGGAGAATTGAAATAGTTATGTGTGAATATACCACTTCTCCAAGCCATAAAAGATGTGCTTATCTACAATAGGTTGATCAAAGAGAAGTTCCTTAGGCACCCAGGAAGGAGCAAGAGAGATGCCCCAACCATCAATGTCATAGGACAACTGTCCGACCTGATGTTGGGGCAGGTAATTTGTCTGAAATATCTGGACCCTAGAAGCCCAGTAGTTGATGTCCACATCAATGGCACCATGATCCCACACACCTTGATTGATTTGGGAGCTACCATTAATGTGATGACAAAGGACACCATGCTCAAACTTAACCTCTGGGGCTCCTTGAGGAAGACCACGATAGTACTGTAGCTAGCAGACTGCTCCACCGTGACTCCTGAGGGGATTGTGGAAGATGTGATGGTCTCCATTGATTCTTGGGAGTACCCTGCTGATTTCTTGGTTCTCCAACCAAAGGCAAAGCTCACTGGGTATCCTCTCATCTTG
>APFE030240182.1:111484-152127 GCA_000404065.3 Pinus taeda | reverse complement strand
TAAACAACTGAAAATTGAATATCACTTTAACGCATAAGCAGAAATGGTTAAGAGATAAAAGTACCATTTATAACTAGTCTTACTCATGAGCTTCAAGCGACAATTGATTTATCTCTCCTTGATTTAACATCCACTAAGAGTACAGAAGTGCAACATCAGTAGCAGATATCAAATGCAAATATCAAATAAACCCTATTCCATTCATTCATCAAAACCTCCTTTGAGGGTGCAAAAGTGTATGTCCTGAGGACAAGTTTTTGATAAATTTATGGACCCTTCTCTAAATGCATGAGAAGGGTTTAAGTACAACTGACTAATTCTAAAAATAAATTATTACAAAAATGAAGGATGCGGTTTAAATGACTGTCCTCTTTTCAGGAAAATAAAACAAAATTAAAACTAAAATTAAACTATTTATGTATTTGGTCTTTAAAATCACATGTATGCAGCATCTATTTAAGGAGAGTCGGCTGGCTAACTTCTGCTTTTAACTGGGCTGAGAAAATAGAATCTACAAGAGCTGGCACCATTTTCTCGGCCAAATTTATGATGCACTTAGCAGTCATCCATTGGCTATGTGGCTTCACCAAGTATGTCTAGTAATAATCCCATTTTAACTTGCTTAGCCCTTGGATTGCTCTGGCCTTTTCTTGAGCTCTCTATTTCCAATCTGCCTCCAGTTGATGCGTGTTTGGTAAGTATCATGGAGTGGTTTCTGCGATCAAATTTGCCCTGTGTAAATTTTCATTTACACAATCAATAAGTCTGTTGTCTGCCATGACTACTCCCTCTACCGCTTGTTCTGCCTCTCTGATTTGCTCATCCCATTTGTTAAAGAGCATTTCCTTGTGGTTTTCATTTATTCTTGGTGCACCTACTCTTTTACCCTCGTCCTTCTCTTGCCAAGCCAAATATTCAGTCACCCGTTTATCAATCAGATCATAGTCACTTCGCAAGTCTACCACTTGATTAGTGGTTTTATCACTAATTTCACAATAATAACTCCACTGTGATATCTTTTGACCCAATGCTTCTTGGTGTTGTAGTATTTGTTCGTTCAAGGAAATGGACTCCATAATAAATTTTGTAAGCTTAGGATTTTCCTTGTGCAGCTCCCGTAAATCCTGTAACTGCTTTCCTTTCTCATCCAAACTTTTCTGATATCCTATCTGCATTTGCTGCAAGTCCTGCTGCAACTTCTCAAGCTGTTTCCGTGCTTCATTATTGGCGTGGGCTTGTTGCAATTGTTGTTGCAGTGCTAGTATCTGGTCTTCCCTTTCCTTTAGCAACTGCTGTACCTCAGATGCTTTGTCAATAGTCGCCGAGGCGTATGCTCCTGCGATCTGATATAGTTTGGTGAAATTTTTAGTAGGATTGCTAGTGGGATCTTTCCACAGGACTTCTAACTGTTCTATGTTTTGAAGGAGTGTGCTTTCCAATTTCCTTTTCTTCCTCTGTCTTCTTACTACTGCTTTGTGTTGTGGGCTATAAAATATATCTAGAGGAGGGACCTCTTCTACTTTTAGTACAATCTCAGAGGATGGAGAAATAGGAATATGCTCCATATCTGAGACTTCACTGACTGTCCTTGTGACTACTTCTTTTACTATCTGTGCATTGCTGACAGTTGTCTTCATGGTTTGTCCTTCAAGATTGATCAAGTCGTTGAAGGTTTCCCATTCTTTGTCCAATTCATCTATGACTGGTGGTGCTTGGATGACGAGAGGGGGAGGATCTCTTTGCGGGGAGGCAATAACCTGAAGATGTAGAAGTTCCTTTGACTGGGCAGTATCCTTTACTGACCCTTCGCTCTTATCCAGTTCATTTCTGGATCTTTTAGAATGTTCAGACATTTCTTTCTCAGACTTGGAATTAGATCTGTTAGTACTTGAACTTCCACTGAGGCTAACACTTGGAGTTAGTTCTCTTGAGGGTTTTAGGCATAGTTTCTCTAAAGGAATACTGGCTAGCCTTCTTTCCCTGTATATTTTGAACCTTTGGAATTCTTCTGGAGATAGTTGCAATTGGGCTGTGTGCAGAATTTCTTCCAAGGTGTTTTCCTGTTGGAATATATCATCAAATAAATCCTTTTCTCCAGAGAATACCTTTATCTTGACTGCAGTTGTAAAATTGTGGGAAACCTCATGAGGGTCAAATGGCCTTCCAGTGAATTTGAATAGCTGTAAGAACGTGATATTATTTACTTCTGTGAAGGCGTGGCCTACATCGAATAGCGAGAAGGCCCCACAGGCTACAAGAAACTATGGCCATATAGCCTTCTTTTTGTCTTTTAATTCTTTAGTTAGGCCACCTTCCCCATAGGTTTGATAGTCAATCTCTCGGGCTAAGAGTTTATCAGGGATATATAAGGGTAGGACATGAGGGGGTGCAGAACTTCCAAATACCCTAACATAAGTAAACAATTCTTCCCTGAACTATATTGCGACAGTGAGGATGTCTACCTCTGCTTCATGCGAGCATCTTGGAGGGTCTTTATCGTACAACATTCTATACAAGGGCAACATAATTCCATGACAAATTTGGTAGAAGTATGGAGTGAACTGAGAGTCCCATAACTCTTTGTGATAGACATGGATGGGTAAAGGGTCTTCTGTCGTCCACTTCCAACCCATAACAGGAAACTTAGAAACATAACATATTGCATCCATTATATATGCGGAAAGGTAAAAAGGAGGATAAATTCTCTGAGCCGCAACTCTTTTGGACCGGTAACTGACAATGGCGGTGACCAAGTTATCAGACAAAATTTTGGTCCAATCTACAATGGTGGCGTTTGTGGCAGCATCCAATAATGGTAGCCATTCAGATAAGAATTTTTTGATATCTGGCATTCCAAATATTCTACAGAGCATGGCAGCAGCAAAGCAGTATGGAGAGGTAAGGGAACCAGTACTGTATGTACATACCGTGTTTATCTTTCTTCAGCAGCTCGTCTCTCCTAGACCAGTCTTTGGTAGTTTTCGCCAGGTCCGGGTTTTCTTTTACAAATTTCTCCGTAAACTGTTTGTTGTAGGTTTCCTGTGGCTCCGGTAGATGATACATAAGCTTTAAATCCTACATAGTGAATGAACTGATGAGTCCTTGACCATGAATTTTGAACTGTCTATTTTTTATTTCTGCGTTATCCAGTATCCATTTGACCATGTCCGTGTATGGGAGGATTTTTGGCCTCACTCCTATCCGATGTAAAAATGAGCAAGCTAGCTCTGTGAGGGATGCTTTAGAAGAACTTTGTGAGCCTGCAATAGCTGTAACCTCCATTACTCTGGGATTCTCCTCTTCAAGCATATTATACATGCCTTCCCACATAGCTATTCCTGCGTCTCTGTTACAAGCCGTGTCTGTATACAAAGGCGCCATTTTCTCTTCTTCGGAGCTTAGGGCTTTGCCTTTCTTTCCCATTTCAGCTTGTGTATTACTTTGTATTGTCCTCTGTTCTCCGTGCCTGCAATTCACAAGTGAAGTGAAAAAGAATGACAAGGAAGGGTGATGGGAAATTTTTAAATGCCGCAGACATACCAAATATACCACCTTACGTGAAATGTTCTTTGAAGAGCACGCACCCATATTCTATTAATAATTGACAACTAACTCCTTTATTAGCATTTAAATCGCATAACCATGAGTCAACGTATGGAAACTACTTTTCTTGAATAATGTGCCCAAAAGATCTGCGATGGAGCGATTTTGCGATTTGCTTCGCAACATCGCAGATCGCAACATCACAAATCGCAATATCGCAAAATCATGATATCGTGATATTGCAATATCGTAAAATCGTGATATCGTGATATCGTGATATTGCAATATCACAGATCGCAAGAATGTTATGTATGACAAATTTTGTTAACTTGTTCCTTGCGAGATGCGATCTTGCGATCGGTGCCATCGCACATCAGGAGATTTTGAAGTGTTTCATGTAAGTTATGCTGAGTGCGATGCGATATTTGTTCATTATTGCTATCTCGTGAATGTTGGAATTGTGCTTGTAAGGTGGCATCCCGTGATATGATTTCCTTCGTTAAAGATTTTTTAACTTATGATAAACTTAGATTTTAAAATTTTCCAAAGGGGCTTCCTAAGCTTATGACGGTAACTTTATTTTTGAAAAGGAAATGTAAGCACTACTTTGATTTCCTTGGATTTTATAATAAAGGGTCCCCACTTATTTAGTATTAACAATAACACTTCATAAGGAGGGGGGTTTTTGGTGGCCACAACACTCCCTTACAATGGTAAACCAAAACAGATAAAAGTTGAACGAGAAAGACATCAGAAATACATAGTAACAGAACTAGAAGGAGAGAATGAACCGGTAGCATACAGCAATAACGTTATTTGCAAATATTCAGTAGATTCTTTCCTAGGAAATTTTAATGCTCATACTTCACCTTAGAACATTTTGTTTATCTCAAGTAGAAAATTTCTCTCAAACAGATAGTTCTATGTGTATCAATTTTATAGATAGTCCTATAATTAAATCTTTATTTTGGAAGTTATTTTTTCACGGTTCTAAGTCTAACGAAGGAGCAGGAGAAGGATGTGTGTTAATCAGTCTAGAAGGAAATAAAACTATGCTAACTTGTAGACTTGAATTCGATTGCACAAATAATACCATAGAATACGAGGCTTTAGTCCAAGGGTTATACAAAGCAATCAGATTAGACATCAAGTATCTTCAAGTTTTCGGAGTTTCTAAAATTATAATCAGACAGGTACGTAATACTATACATTGTTTATCAAGTCATTTAAAACATTACCAATCTTTAGTTCAAGATCTGACTGAACACTTTATAGCATTTAATATTTCATCAATTCCCAGACTCCAGAATGCTAGTGTAGACCTTTTAGCTAACGTAGCTTCCAAGATCATTCCTTCAGAAGACTATAACCCTGATCGATTTTAAATTGAATTAATCTTTAGACCACCTATTCCTGATAACATTACCAATTGGAGGATTTTCAACGATGATCGTGATATTGTGAGTTTCCTCACATCTGAAGGATCTTACACCAATCAAATAATTGGTGAGGACCAACATGACAGACAATTGCAACACGATAGCACAAATAATTCTATGCCTAAGTCAGTAGTCAAGTTAGAAGACCTTTATGATTTGAAAGATCGATTCAAAAGATCTAGCAATTCAAAACTGCAAATTTCAACTTTGAACTATGAATTAGTAAATCTAGGAACGGATGCCAAACCACAGAATATCAACATAGGCCTTGGCCTAGCTCCTAAAGAAAAATTAGCATATATTCGTCTCTTAAGACAATACAAAAGTGTCTTTGCTTGGAACTACGATGAACTCAAAACTTATGACACTTATATCATCCAGCATACTATCCCAATGATAAACGATGAAAAACTTGTCCAGCAAAAGCCGAGAAAGATCCATCCCAATCTAGAAAACCAGATCAAATCTGAACTCAATAAGTTATTGAAAGCCAAAATAATTTTTCCTGTTTGACATTGCAAATGGGTTTCCAATATGGTTCCCATTAGAAAGAAAAACGAAGACATTAGAATTTGCATTGACTTTCAGAATCTTAACAAAGCCTGCCAAAAAGATAATTTTCCTTTGCCTCCCATGGAGCAACTACTGCAGGCAGTTGCGGGATCAGAATTAATGTCCTTCTTGGATGGTTTCTCTGGCTATAACCAAGTGTTGGTCCATCCCGATGATAAATTAAAAACCACATTCAGAACCAAATGGGGCACTTATGCATTTCAAAAGATGCCCTTTGGTCTGATCAACGCTAGTGCCACATTTCAGAGAGCCATGGAAATCACATTCAAGGGATTAGTTAACAAATCAGTGATAATCTATTTGGATGATATAACTGTATATTCCAAAAAACGAAGCAATCATCTTAGAGATTTAAAACAAATCTTCAAACGTTGTCAAAGGTATGGAATTTCACTTAACCCAAAAAAATCAATTTTTGCATTAAGTGAAGGAAAACTTCTTGGATTCATAGTGTCAAAATCTGGAATTCATATTGATCCTGACAGAATCAAGGAGATTTCCGAAATACCTATACCTCACAACAAGAAAGCCATGCAATCTTTCCTTGGCCAGATTAATTTTGTAAAGAGATTTGTTCCAGATTTTTCAAGAATCGTGTCTCCTTTACATGCAATGATTAAAAAGAACTCAAAATTTAAATGGGGCCAAGACGAATATGAGGCATTCAATCTGATCAAACAAGCAATTGTTAATGTTCCACCTTTAGCAACTCCAAATTTTTCTAATCCTTTTATTTTATATACATTTTCCTCTGATAAATCATATGTTGCGATACTCACTCAAGCAAATCAAGACAAGAAAGAAGCTCCAATTGCTTTTTTCAGTTCAAATTTACAAGAGGCTGAGTTAAATTATTCAGATGTAGAGAAACAAGCTTATGATGTTTTCAAAGAAATTAAATATTTCAGATCCTTTCTACTTAAAACCCATACAAAAATCGTAGTACCGTTTCCAGCGGTAAGAAATCTCTTAGTACAGAACGATGTGGGTGAGAAAAGAGCCAATTGGGTTACTGCCTTGTAGGAATATGACGTAGAAATCAAACCAGAAAGTATTGTAAAAGGTCAAGGCTTTTGCAAAATGCTGGTTGGAGCATTGCTTATTTCCAAAATACCATCTCCAAAGATACAAATGTTACAGGTAAGCCTAAACGATGTTGAATCATTATACACTGATATCATATTTTATCTAAAGAATGGATATGCTCCTTCAAACCTTGATCATACGAAGAAAAGAGCTCTAAGGTTGAAAGCCAAACAATATAAGCTTGTGAACGATGTTCTTTTTAGAATAAATTATGATTCTATTCTCCTTAGATGTCTTGAGAAATCTGAAGCTGAAAAAGTCTTTCAGGAACTCCACAATGGGCTAGTAGGCGAACACTATGTTGGAGATGCTACTACACGTAAAATCCTACACGCGGGCTATTACTAGCCCACATTATTCAAAGACTTGGATAACTACGTAAGGAAATGTCAAGTTTGTCAAACTACTACTGGGAGACAAAAGAAACTGTCATTGCCATTGTAACCAATCAACGTTGAGCAACCTTTTGATCAATGGGGATTGGACATAGTAGGTGAGATCGTTCCTCACTCCTCTAAAGAGCATAGATATATCCTTACAACAACATATTACTTTACTAAATGGGTAGAAGTAGTTCCTCTCAAGACGGCTAATGTTGAACACATCATCGAATTCATAGATCAGTTCATAATCACTAGGTTTGGGTTGCCTTCTACTTTAATGTTTGATAATGCATCATATTTTTCTAGTAATGTTATGACTAAATTTGCACTCAAAAGGGGTTTCAAGCTTAAATGCTTTGCCAATTATTAGCCACAGAGGAATGGGTTAGCTGAATCTACAAATAAAACCTTAATCAGAATCATTAAGAGAACCATTGATCAAAATCACAAGAATTGGCATAAGTCTTTAATATATGCTTTATGGGCAGATCGAATAACACAAAAAACCTCCATTGGCACTTCTCCCTTTAATTTAGTTCATGGGAAAGAAGTGGTTCTTCCAACTCATTTGGCAATTCCCTCTTTTGCCTTAGTTCAATAAATTGATGAAGCACCAACTTGTTCCTTACAACGAAGGCAGCTAGAAATAATTAAGTTAGAAGAACAATGAGAACATGCCAAAATAACTCATGATCATCAGTTTTAAAATGGGACAAGGCTCATGAGGAAAGAGGGAAACATACGAAATTTCAACGAATGTGGCTTGGCCCTTTCCAAATCGCAAAAGTCATAGGTCCGTCTACTTTAATGTTACAGGATTTAACAAGAAAAAGAGATTCTTTATCTGTTAACAGACAGATTCTCAAAAAAAAAATTCCATAGGAGATCATTCTTATATTTTGTAGATTAGCTTTTATTTCCATAATAAAAACAGTTGTAAATGGTTTCATTTGGGATTTACGAAAAAGACACAAATTCTCTTTTAGATTTTGTTTTTTCACTTGTATAAATAGAATTCTTTTAGAAAAGTGATCGTTATTATTAAAAGATACAATTAAATGCTCTAGGCCTAAACATGATACTAGTTTCAACTTTGTAAATTTTGATGAAAAGCGACCTTTAGTGGGAAATTGTTTTGTATCAGACCAATAGTAGGTGAGATCGTTCCTCACTCCTCTAAAGAGCATAGATATATCCTTACAACAACATATTACTTTACTAAATAGGTAGAAGTAGTTCCTCTCAAGATGGATAATGCTAAACACGTCATCGAATTCATAGATCAGTTCATAATCACTAGGTTTGGGTTGCCTTCTACTTTAATGTTTGATAATGCATCATATTTTTCTGGTAATGCTATGACTAAATTTGCACTCAAAAGGGGTTTCAAGCTTAAATGCTTTTCCAATTATTAGCCACAGAGGAATGGGTTAGCTGAATCTACAAATAAAAACTTAATCAGAATCATTAAGAGAACCATTTATCAAAATCACAAGAATTAGCATAAGTCTTTAATATATGCTTTATGGGCAGATCGAATAACGCAAAAAGCCTCCATTGCCACTTCTCCCTTTAATTTAGTTTATGGGAAAGAAGTGGTTCTTCCAACTCATTTGGCAATTCCCTCATTTGCCTTACTTCAATATATTGATGAAGCACCAACTTCTTCCTTACAACTAAGACAGCTAGAAATTAAATAATTAAGTTAGAAGAACAATGAGAACATGCCAAAATAACTCATGCTCATCACCAAACATTAGTAAAAGCCTCTTTTGATTCAAACATGATATCCATAAAAGACTTTCAGATAGGAGATCTAGTTTTAAAATGGGACAAGGCTCATGAGGAAAAAGGGAAACATACGAAATTTCAACCAATGTGGCTTGGCCCTTTCCAAATCGCAAAAGTCATAGGTCCGTCTACTTTAATGTTACAGGATTTAACAGGAAAAAGAGATTCTTTACCTGTTAATGGACAGATTCTCAAAAAAAAATTTCCATAGGAGATCATTCTTATATTTTGTAGATTAGCTTTTATTTCCATAATAAAACCAGTTGTAAATGGTTGCATTTGGGATTTACAAAAAAAACACAAATTCTCTTTTAGATTTTGTTTTTTCACTTGTATAAATAGAATTCTTTTAGAAAAGTGATCGTTATTATTGAAAGATACAATTAAATGCTCTAGTCCTAAAAATGATACTAGTTTCAACTTTGTAAATTTTGATGAAAAGCGACCTTTAGTGGGAAATTGTTTTGTATCAGTCCAATGAAAGGTATCAATAACAAAACGAAGATTCTCTGTAGAAAAGCTCTTTCCAAAAACTCTACCATTGTCGTCCAGAGCTATCTTAAGGAAACAATGACTTCCTCCCCACCTAGAGAACTACAACGTTCAAAGAACAATCCAATGTACACTTTAACTTAAAGAGTAAGAGGTCCCATCACGAGCTGGCTTATCATGATTATAGATACAATAGCTTGCTGACTTTGCCAATGCTGCATACCACAACAGGGCAATGACTCAAGATTGTTGCAATCAAAATACAAGGGGTCTCATCACGAGCCAGCTTGTTCAACAAAAGTTATAAATCAAGTGAATGACACTGTCATAAATTGGCTATCAAACCAAGACATTGTTCTTTAAGGGTAAAAAGAAAATGAAAGAAATAAGTGCGAATATGGATTTCTCTTTGAAAGTTGTATATTTCTCTAAGTAGGATACATGATCATTGCTGGGTAACAGGTAACCCTGTCGAGGCTATAAACGCCTGCTAGTAGCAGGGGCTCTACCTACGACAAATGAGCATATTTAAAACTGATTTACAGAGAAGGCTTTGTTTTTATCTTTATAAGCCAAGTAGTGACTGATGTAGATACAAGGACTAGCTTGAGGGAGCAAATAATCAAAGTTAAAAATAGAAGAAACAAAATATCATTGATAGGTAAAAGCATAATGTACTGTGACTTTCTATAATAAAGCTTGATTTTCTGGAAGATTTCTATTTTGGAAGTTTAGAAAATTCAAAAGAAAAGCAGAGATAACTAGTTCTTCCAAGTGAATCGCCAATTGTTGTGGCCAGCAACAACCTCCCTTCTTATTTAGTGTCATTACTAATAGTAAATAAGTGGGGGCCCTTAGTCAAAAAAATCTATAAATCAATTAGTGCTTGTAATTCCTTTTTTCAATAAAAATTACCATCATAAACTTAGGAAAATACCCTTGAAAAATATTGAAAAGCTTAAGTTTTATGATAAGGTAGGATAAAATCACTCATTAACAAATATCGCATTGTAAAAGGGATAATGGATACCTCCTTACAAGCCGAATTCTAAGATTGCGAGATTGCGATGTGAGACTACATATTAAAAACATATATCGCATCACATGCATCAAATATCACTTACGCTGAAAAACCTCAAACTGCCGATATGCGATGGCGCATATCGTAAATCGCATTTCGCAGAAAACACATTAATGGATGATTGTCATATGCTACGCTCCAGCGATATTGTGATATTGCGACACAACGATACTGCGGTAGAGTGATAGAGCAATGTAGTGATTTGCGATATTGCAAAGCAAATGGAAAAATCACTTCATCGCAGATCTTTCAAGCTCATTGTTTGAAAAAGTATTTTCCATAAACTGAGACCTGGTTATGTGCTTTAATGCTAATTAATGAGTTAGTTGCCAATTGTTATTGAAATATGGTTTTGTGCTTATCGAAGAGCCATTTCACGTAAGGTGGTATATTTTATATGTCTTCAGCATTTAAAGCTTTCCCATCACCTTTCCTTATCATTATTCTCACCTCACTTGTAAACTGCAGGAACAAAGAACAAAGAACTATACAGAGCAGTATTCAGGATATTATGGGAAAGAAAGGCAAAGCTCTGAGTTCTGAAGACAAAGAAATGACGCCCTTGTATACAGACACCACTTGTAACAGAGATGCTGGTATTACTACTTGGGAAGGCATGTATAGTCTACTTGAAGAAGAGAATCCCAAAATAATGGAGGTTACAACTACTACAGACTCACATGGGTCTTCTGAGGCATCAGTTACAGATCTAGCTTGCTCGTTCTTGCACCGAATAGTGGCGAGGCCAAAAATTCTTCCATACACGGACATGGTTAAATGGGTACTGGATAGCGCTGACATCAAAAATAGATGACTTAAGACTCAAGGTCAAGAACTTACGGAATCATTATTTTCACGAAATTTAAGCTTTATATCCGCTAACAAAAAGCGTGCAAGAGGCAAAAATCGCACCAGGGAAGCCCGGATCAAGAAACGGAGGTAGTTTTCGATGCGCGGTTAGTGTTAATCGCGCATTACTGGGCAAAACCTCTTGAAAAGAAAAGCCTCTAATGGCTCAGTCACCTGTAAGCCTAGAAATTTATAGGAAAGAACGCTAGAGGTAAAAAATAAAAAATAAAACTTGAATCCTAAAACCAGCGGTATTTTTCATAAATATCTTCAAAATGATATGTATATATGCTCAGCAACTGCAAATAGGCTAGAGACAAAAGGCTCAAGAAAAGGCAGAATCAATCAAAAGATTAACTAAGTTGAATTGGGATTCTTACTAGGCATATTTGGTAAAACCACACAGCCAATGCATGACTCTCAAATGTATCATCAATTCTGCCGAGAAAATAGCACCAGCTCTTGCCGATTCCATTTTAGCAGGACAGTTAAAGTTGGAAGTCACCCAGCCGACTCTTCTCAAACAAACGCTGAACACTTGCGATTTCAGGGAACAGATACACAAATAGTTAGTTGTTAGTTTTAGTTTTAGATTCAATATTAGTATTAATTTTGCTTTATTTTTGCCTGAAATGAAGCGGTCATTTAAACCGTATCCTACATTTTTGTAATAAGTTATTTTTAGATTTAGCTAGTAGTATTTAAACCCTTCTCATGCATTTAGAGAACGGGTCCTGAAATTTGTCAAAAACTTGTCCTCAGAACATGCACTTTTGCACCCTCCGAGGAGGTTTTGATGAATGGATGGAACATGATTTATTGATATCTGCATTTAATATCGACAACTAATGTTGCACTTCTGTACTCTTAGTGGATGTTGGATTAAGAAGAGATAAATCATTATCGCTTGAAGCTCATGAGTAGAATTAGTTATAAATGGTACTTCTATCTCTTAACTATTTCTGCCTTTGTGTTAAAGTGATATTCATGTTTAGTTGTTTATATATTGATGCGTGAATGCTCGAGTTATCATTTGGCACTTCTGTATGGTGATAGCTATTTATTTATGCTTAATGTATGAGTAGCTTATTATGCGATATGTTTTTCACAACTGTTTCGTCTAACTTTTTACACGAAATGGTTTATCTCTATTGAATTCTTTTCTTATAACAGTTGAATGATCTTTATTACCAATTGTTATTTGAAATCATTTTAGATCGCATAACGGAAAGATTACATCCCGGGTTAGTGTAGAATTAGATACTTCTATTTATTAGAATAAAATTGCATGTCATTAGATTAGAGTTAGAATTAAAGCATTTCACTTAGGAATTTTTAGAAAGGAAATATCAATTCTCAACACACACACACACATAAATTGGGAAACTAGTCCCATATCCCCAGTCAAACCCACTATACCAAACGAAAAAGGAGCTGCTAACTAAGGTCGGGACCGGGTGGGTATCCCCCCTTGTTGTAGACCCGATTTTTCGGGCTTCAACATATTTGGCGCTAGAAGGAGGGCCCCGAATTGTGAATGGAAAGTAAGTCTAAATCTAAATACCATTCTGAGAGTAAATAGCCCTCACCATGTCCCCCGACTTTTCCATCGCACTTAGAATCTTTGAATCTAGAGCTAGAAGTCGAAAGAACAATAGTCGTTGCTACAAACCCTGACATTTCAGAACAGTCTACTATTGAACCTCCTAAAGTTGAATCTTTGATTCACAAACTTTAATGATTTTATATATCACCTCAAAGATCTAATAAATCTCAAGGCATCATGACTTTGCAATATAACCCTGCTCATCCTCTTACCAGATTAAAGAGCGAAAAGTTTGGTGTTCAGCCAACCAAGTTACCTCTACCTACAAGGAAGAGAGCAAAGAAATCACCTAAAGGGTCCGATAGTGAGACTCTTTCATCATCATCATCCATCTCAACCTCTCCATCGTGAAGTCAACCATCCACTCCTCCACTTCATATCATTGTCCATCAGTCCATTGGAACTTTCACATCTCCTTCTCAATCATCTAGAGTCATAATATCCTCACCTTCCCAACGGCAGGGATCATCTTCTGCACTTTCCTCTATTATTAGTTCAGTGATGGCCCAATCTCCATGGAATAACCCAGGGGCAGTCTTAATGCCTGCTCCCTTGAGTCAGATATCGGCCCATCCTGAAAAACGGCTGCCTAAGTTTAATCCTGAAGCAGGCATGCTAGTGGATGTTGGATTAAGAAGAGATAAATCATTATCGCCTGAAGCTCATGAGTAGAATTAGTTATAAATGGTACTTCTATCTCAAACTATTTTTGCCTTTGTGTTAAAGTGATATTCATGTTCAGTTGTTTATATATTGATGCATGAATGCTTGAGTTATCATTTGGCACTTCTGTATGATGATAGCTATTTATTTATGCTTAATGTATGAGTAGCTTATTATGCGATATGTTTTTCACAACTGTTTCGTCTAACTTTTTATACGAAGTGGTTTATCTCTATTGAATTCTTTTCTTCTAACATTTGAATGATCTTTATTACCAATTGTTATTTGAAATCATTTTAGATCGCATAACGGAAAGATTACATCCCGAGTTATTGTAGAATTAGATACTTTTGTTTATTAGAATACAATTGCATGTCATTAGATTAGAGTTAGAATTAAAGCATTTCACTTAGGAATTTTTAGAAAGGAAATATCAATTCTCAACACACACACATATAAATTGGGAAACTGATCCCATATCCCCAATCAGACCCACTATACCAAACGGCAAAGGAGCTACTAGCCAAGGTCTGGACCGGGTGGGTATCCCCCTTGTTGTAGACTCAATTTTTGGGGCTTGAACAGAATGATACATGGAAAGTTGAACATGAAGATAAATTGAAAGAAATTCTATTGGTGGATTGTGGTGGCAAGATGGAATGAAATGAAATGAAACAACTATGAGTGAAATGAGGGAGATTTTTTTTTGGAAAATATAGGGTGTCAAAAGCTTTTGATTTTCGCCCTGTATTTTCTGTATAAGACTGCCAATCAGTGATTGGTTTTCGGGTTATACATTATTTTTTTTTAGATGATGATGAAAAGAATAAAGACTAGCTTGGTGGAGAAGAATGATTCTTCTTCACCAGCCTCATTGCAGAATTATCTTGAAATATTTTGATAAACTCCTCCTTTGAGAGTGGCTTATGATAGATCTTCAGTCTGTGACCATTCACAATGAGAGGAGTTTGATGCTCATCAATTTTTTTGATTCTTACTGCTCCATTACTAAAAAAAAATTCAATCTCATATGGCCCAAGCTAATGAGTCTGAAATTTACCTTGAAAATCTTTGAACTTGGAATCAAATAGAAATGCCCAATCTCCTTCTTGAAATTTTTTGTCTTTGATGTATTTTTCATGCCACTTAGCTCTTTGATGTTGAACTATATCAGTGCTTTGAATTGCTTCTTGTCTAATCTCATCTAGTTCATTCAACTACTCTAGTATATGCTTTTGGGCTTCTGATAGATCCATTCCCAATTGAACTGCCATCTTGAAGGTCTTAACTTGGAACTCAATGGGGAGAAAAACTTCCTTCCCATAAACAAGTTCATAGGGAGTGTGTTCTATTGTGTTCCTCCATGTAGTTATGTAGGCCCATAAGGCTTCATGAAGCTTTTCTGCCTAATCTCTTATGTGTAAATGAACAGTCTTGGTAATGATGCCTTTAATTACTTTGTTTGTGGACTCCACTTGACCATTTGCTTGTGGATGGTAAGGAGTGGATTTTTTATGCTTGACCTTGTATTCTTCCATCGGCTTCTCCATCAAACTGGGTGTGAATTGACTTCCCTAATCTATCACAATTTCTCTTGGAACACCAAAGCGAGTAAAAATATCCTCATAAAGAAAATTAACAAATGAATTTTCAGTAGCAGAAAATAATGCTTTAGCTTCTACCCATTTAGTGACATAATCAGTACATAACAATATATTCTTTTTCTATTTGGATGGAGGATTAATAAGTCCAATAAAGTCTAAAGCCCATTTTTCAAAGGGTACAATGAGTACCTAAGGTTGTTATGGCATCTCATTTGAGGGGGTAGGTTTCCCTACCCTTTAGCAACTGTTACACCTTTTGACATATTGTTTTGCATCTTTGAAGAGGGAAAACCAATAATATCCTAAAGAAAGGATTTTATAGGTTGTCCTCTTATCAGCAAAGTGTCCATCACATGGTGAATCATGACATGCTTTGGGAGTATTAGGAATTTCATCTTCCCTGACACACCTTCTGATCACAAAGTCTAGCCCTGTTTTAAGCAATTTGTTAGAAATCCATGAACATCTTGAACTCTCATGAATAATCTTTCTTCTTTCACTAGGAAATAAATGTGGAGGTAGTTTCCCTGTAACCAAATAGTTAGCCATATTTGCAAACCAAGGAGTTTTAGTAGTTACTGCAAATAAGTATTCATCAGGAAACTTATCCTCTAGAGGTGAATCTTCTTTGATATTCTGAATCCTAGACAAGAAATCAACAACTGTGTTTTGTTTCCCTGGTCTATCTAACACAGTAATATTGAATTCCTGTAAAAGTAGGAGCCACCTTGTAACTCTACCATTAGTAACAGGTTTGTTCATTAGATATCTAATTGCAACATGATCAGTATGAATAAAAGTTTCATAGCCTGTTATATAATGTCTAAACTTATTAATTGCATGAACAACAACTAAGAACTCTTTTTCAGTCACAATATAATTCAACTCAATGGGAGTCAAATTTTTACTGGTATAGTAAATGGCATAAGGAACCAAGTCTTTTTGTCCCAATACAGCTCCTACAGCTATATTTGAAGCATCTGTAGAAATATGGAAAGGAAATTTCCAATTTGGTCCTCTTAAGATAGGTGCTTCATATATTCTTTTTTTCAAAGCTTCAAATGTTGATTGGCAATCAGGACTCCATTTGAATTCACAGTCTTTTGTAAGCAGTTTGAAGAGTGGAGATTCTATTTTGGTAAAGTTTTTTATAAATCTTCTATAATATCCAGTAAATCCTAGAAAACTTCTAACATCTTTTTGAAAATTTGGAATAGGTAACTTGGATATGACTTCAACTTTTGATTTATCAACTTTAATCCCATCCCCTGAAATATGATGTCCCAAAACAATACCTTCAATAAAAATCATAAAGCATTTTTCATGGCTTAATGAAAGGTTTGTTTCTTTACATATTATAAGGACTTTTTCCATATTTTCTAAGGCTTCTTCAAATGTATTACCATAGACTGTAAAATCATCCATATATTCTACACAATCATGGATTAGATCAGAAAAAATTCCTAGTACTACTCTTTGGAATGTCGCTGGTGCATTGCATAATCTAAAAGGAAGCACTCGATAGGCAAAAGTTCCCCATGGACCAGTAAATGTGGTTTTATCCTGATCCTTAGGTGCTACTTGAATTTGATTATAACCACTAAAACCATCCAAAAATGAAAAGTACTTTTGGCCTGCTAATGTATCTAATACTTGATCGATAAAGGGAAAAGGAAAGTGATCCTTAAAATTTGCTTTATTCAATTCCCTATAATCAATGCACATCCTCCATTTATTATTCTTTTTTGGTACTATTACCAAGGGAGAAACCCATCGGCTATCTGAAATTGGGTAAATGAAGTTCACATTGAGTAGTTTTTGGAGCTCTTCTTTCACAATCTCCCTAAGATTTGGATTCGTCCTTCTCTGAGGTTGTCTGATTGGTCTATTGTTTTCCTCAATATAGATATGATGGATGCAAGTCTTAGGGTCAATACCTTTCATATCAGTATACTCCCATGTAAATGCATCAGAATGCTTTTGCAAGATTTTGGTTAGCTCTTCCTGTTGTAACTTTTCCAAATTTTTGTTTATATTCAATGTTTTACCTGGAAAAATTTCAACTGCAGAACTGCCAAAATCTTCCATAGAGTAGAGTGCCATTTGCCTTGATGACAAATATTCAATATCAAAATCTAACTGAGATTGTGTGTGATCATATTCTGAAGATGTTTCAAAATTTTCTAATGTATTCAAGATTTATCTATCTTCACTAAATTCAGAGAGTAAAGACAGGTTGTATAGTGTCTTCATCATCGACCCATTCATTGTCTCCAACTTCTGTAATTGCTTTTGCTGGAGGATACAAAGTGAATTTCTTTGTTGAACTACCATAAAAATGTACATGTCCCCAGATCTACAACTAATGAAAGCATCAGTTGTGGCTAACCAAGGTCTTCCTAAGATGAGTGGGTGCCCTCCTAAATTACTCTTGGGAGTCAAAATCATGAAATCTACTGGATATTCCCAAGAATCTAAGGAGACCGAAATATCTTCTAGTACACCATCTGGTTGATTACTAATCTATCTGCAAGTTGCAGTAAGGTAGGTGTAAAAAGAAGATTAGGAAGTTTAAGTTGTTCCATAGTCTGTCTACTCATAATGTTTATAGCAGCCCCTAAGTCAATCAATGTATTTGGAATTTCTATCCCATTTATGTGTGTCTTGACAATTGGACTACCTGGATCCACATATTTCTGCATGGTAATCTTTCCCATCATGATATCTGCTATTTTTCCTACTAGGTGGATTCCTTTTGTGTCTCTTGGTTTCCTACTTGGTCTTTTGATACTCAACTTCTTTATTGTTTTTGCTAGAATAGGAATCTCTTTAATGGCTTGTAGCAAGGGAATCTTGATACGGACATTCTTTAATTCATCTAGGAAATCATAGTCAGGCAAAAAGATTTTTTTTTCCACACCCTTGTCAATCTGTAGTCTTTCAGGAAAAGGAGGTGTGGATGTAGATATAGGTTGCTCAACTATAGGAGTTGTGGGGGTTGACTCTTTTTGTTTTTCTTTTTAAATGGTTGGGTTTTGAAGGGATGCTTCTTCAAAACTTTTATTGACTTTCAGAGAATCCTCCTCAGAAACATCTTGCTCTTGAACATCCATAGAAGGTTTTTCCCTTTCTAAAATCATACGAGATCTAAGTCGAACATCATTAAGATCTAGAGGAACAATCATGTAGGTAGGAAATTGTTGTCCTTCTACCATGTAATCATTTTGAGGGTTTTTGTTGTTGGGATTTGGTAATGTTTGGGCTGGTAGTTGATTTGGCTTTTGTTGAAATGGAAGTAAGAGTTGAGGATTTTGATTTTGTTGAGGAGGTTGTTGTTGTGGAAATGGCAATGAAAGTTGTGGGCTTTGATTTGGAAGTTGTGGATTTTGTTGTTGATTTTGTGGGAGAGGATAGCCCTAATAAGATGGAGGATATTGATAATATTGAGCGAATCTCCCATAAGGATTTTGTACCCCTTGTGCCCATGATTGAGATTAATACTGATTTTGAGGTTGGGGCCAAGGTTGTTTCCAAGAATTCCAATTTGGTGGGGGCTAAAAATTCATAGGATTGTTAAATCCTTGATTTTGTTGCCCTTGCCAAGGTCTTCTTGAAACAAAACAAAGAGATTCTACTAAATTTGGGTCCTCACGAAAGACAGCTTTGAGTCTTGGGATTGAAGGACAATCCTTGGTCTCATGACTTTCTGAGCAAATCATACATGTTTCTACAACTTTTGCATCCAAGGGACATTCCCTTAGAGCATGTTTCTTTCTACGTTTTGAGCAAAAGATGGCTAAGGCATCAGCTTCTATTTTCTACTTGTTTTGTATTTATAGGGTGTCCAACTGTTCACTAAGGCTCCCTAAAAAGTCAGTTTTGAACTCATCAAGCATATTGCCAATCTCTACCCTACTTACAGACCCAGTTGCAGATTTGTTTACTCTAATAAGAGAAGGATCTCTAGGCCCTTTTCTAGTTTTAGATTTCCCCTTGAGAGATGGACACATAGTTCAGCTATGTCATGTAGTGGAAGTTGAGAAATGTTTGCCTTCCCCATCATGTTTAAAATATCTATCCATTCATCTCTAATGGCTTTCAATAGAAGGGCTTTCAAGGTTTCCTCATCTAGATTGCTCATTTTTGCTCTCTTTAAGTTATATTGAAATCTTTCAAGTAAATCCTCCAAGTTCTCATCTTCTTTCTGCATCATCTTGAATACCTCATCCTTATGATTAGTAGGAATATAATAATCCAGATATATATCCAAAAATGTTTGCCTCATATCATTCCAAGTCCTAATAGATTGAGTGACTAATCCCATGAACCATTTCAGAGTAGCCCCTTTCAATGTTGAAGGAAACAGTTTGATTTTTTGAGAGTCTTCTAGATAGTCATAGGTTCGGCATAAGACTTTAAACTCAAATAGAAATGTCTCAGGATCCTCACTTCGCAATCCATAAAAGCTTGGGAGGACAGATGGTGAAATGTTTTTCATTGTTGTATGGGTTTCTTCATCGACTATAAGGAATCCAAATGAGTTATCTCCTTCCATATTTCCCCCATTATTACCTCTACCTCCTCCATTTCTACCTCTACCACCACCTCCATTATTTCCTCTACCTCTACCTCTACCCCCTCCTCCAAATAGTGAAAATTTTCCATCTTGTACTTCTTTTTCCATGATAGTTTCCTTAGAGTCTTCTGGTTCTTCTATTAATGGCTGATGAGAGAGAGTCTCTACCTCTTCTTCTTCTCTAGGTGATTCTACTTTTTTTACTGCAATAGGTTCCCCAATAGAGGTGAAGAAGGGTTATTCTCCTAGGTTATATTTAGTAGATAGTGTGGGAGAATATTCTAATTCAGTTCCTACCCCTTGAATTCTAGGAATCCTAATGCTGGGAGTACGAGTCGGGGATGGAGGTGTATCTTGTCTATTCCTTGAAGTAGTTGGAGTTGTAAAAATCAAACTTTTACCCCTAGCTATAAACCTTCCCCTAGAATCTCTTTCTCTATGCATGTCATTTTTTTTTTTAATGAATTTTTTTTAATTGGGCTAATAATCCTTTTTATGATCTTCCATATCACACTAGGTGCAAGAGGAGAGCATACTTCAAGATATTATCAATTATTCCCTATAATATTATATATATATATATTATAATTATATATATATATATATATTTATATATATATATATATATATATATATATATATAATATATATATATATATATATATTATATATATATATTGAATGTAATATAGGCTACCTAGTTACACTTGCTCGACAATGGCGCCAAAATGTTTAGTCAATTTAGTGTGTCCTAAATTGCTACATAAATTATCAATCAAGGAGTCGTAACCTGATGAAGTGTGATGCACTGTATGTGTAAGACAACCTCTTTCTTACTTTATTGTTTTCAATTTTTATCTTGTTTTTGGGGTTTTGTTCTTCTTGGTCTCCTAAAATGTTTAATGCAAACGGAAATCCTAGTCTAAGGTTTTAAGAATACTTTTAAAGGTCAAGTATGGATGTAGAATTTAAGACAAGGTTTATGCCTCTTATGGTAATTTCCAAACTTAGAACTTCAAAGATCTTAAAACTTGCTATCTATGAAATCAGAACTTGAACAAAAGTGTAAACATCAAGCAAAAGATGAAGTACTGAAAATGAGGTTACTATCTCTACTGTCCATCTAATTACAGAATTAAAATCTAATAAACTACTGTACTCAAAACCAAAAAGTAAAGAATCTGGAAACTAGTCATTGATTTCACTCATAATCACAATATTTCGTCAATTAACTTCTAAAATGGGGTTAAGCTAAAGACACTGGAAATATCATCATATGGCATGAAAGAATGACATTTAAGCTATCTACTTGCAGACTAATGAAAGCAAAATCAATTACTTCACCTACAATCACAATAGCTCGCCAATTAACTTCTAAAATGGGGTTAAGCTAAAGGCACGAGAGATATCATCATATAGCATGAAGAACTGATATTGAAACTATCTAAAAGCAATAAACAAATCTCACTCAAATCAAACCATAACAACTGGAATTAAAAGCTAAAGTACAGCATAGGAAGCAAGTCTCATATCACCACTTGATGCAAAAACTACGTTAAAAAGCTTGAGCATAACCTATCCTGAAATGCATTGATCAGTGTTAGTGGAAAATATATCAATGCTGCAAAAACATGTACAGGAGTATATATAAATGTTGCAAAAACATGTACAAGATTAAAATGATTAATACCATAAACAAAACATGAGAAATGTACAACTCAAATAAGGGAAATCATGCATGAAAACTATACAAAACAAAAGAAAAACCTCAGCCAGTAGGGGGGCTCTACACAGCCTTGGATTAACACGTTGTCACTTGAAACCACGCTTTAAATAGTCATATGAAAAAAATAGATTTTTTGTATTATGGAACAGAGGATATGTCTCTCGGTTAAAATAGAAAAATAACGCTAAAACAACAGTATCAAGACTAAATACTTGCATTGCAAACACTCATATTTATAGAGGAAATAGATAACTGTCTTTTGGAGAAAATTCTTCAGCAATGGACACGTGAACAGGTTAGAATCCGGAAGTTTAGCCTCTTGGTTGCCATAAACATTAAATCTATGCAAAGTGGTGTTAGATTGCGTCATGGAGATGGCCTGCAGATGGAAAAAATGGATCCATGAATTCAAGAATGGTTTCGGCCTTTTTCACGTGCTGGAACAGAGTCTTAGTTGACGTAGGACTCTCTGTTGACCATCCTTTGATCGATGCCTTTCTTCACGAATTCAGCTAAGCAGATAGGACCTCGTCCATGTGTGGATCACTTCTGAGCTACCCATGTGTCTTGTTTCTCCTTTCGACACCTGTAACCTACAGAACAATGAAAACAACTTCGGAATTGCGAGTTAGCTGCGGAAAGTGGCTACATTTTGTAGCTAATGAACAAAATCTAAATCAAATAGCACACACAAGGATATAGTTTGAAAATCACTCAAACACACTCCTGAAATGAATATGTAACAACTTTTGATAGCTTATGAGGCACTAATATGGGAAAATAGAAGAGAAAAGGTTTAGGAAAGTATGTAGAAGAGAGGTAGTTCTGGGGCTCAACAAAATATATATGACTTGACTGTCCAAACATTAATGACAACTTCAAAAATTCATAACTTCATTTCCAGAGCTTTGATTTGAGTGATCTTTAGAGCGTTGGAATCGTCACGCTAATCTCTATCACCTCAAATTTTATCAAGCTCAAATTATTCATGGTTTTGGCCAAAATACTTATGGGTGAAAAACCCTCACCTTAGGTTTCAAGCCCACAAGTGACTCTTGTGGCGCTTTTTCCTCCAATCCCCAAACCCTAGGGCTTGGAGTACCTCCCAAGATGCTCAAAAAATCAACACTCCCTCTTAGCGAGGGAGGTACTTCCAAGACTATGAAGTAACTCATCATCATCACTACTCACAAGACTTTCCCAACTCTTGGTGCTCACAATTGCAACAATCCTTGTTCTGTGAACTACGCCTCTCTCGGAAGTGTCATTGTCACTACTAGAAGCACCCTGCTTCTTCTTCTTGTCCAATATTTCTTTCCAATCCTTCCATTATTCCTTCTTGGCCATTATAGGAGCATCGTTTCTCCCCACTAACCCTGTGCTCTTCTTTGACTACAAAATCTCCCTCTAAATCTACAAACTCCCTCCTTAACTTGACTCCTTCTAAGTCCCTGTAATATGGACCTTCTTCTTGGGAAGGTGAAACTTCTTCTCAGGAACCTATACTTTCTCCTCTGAAGCTTGTACCTACACCTTCTTCTCTGGAACCAACACCTACTCCACCTAATTCTCATGATCCATAGGCTTTCCTGTCACCCTATATAGACCATGATCTCTAACTCCAAGCACAATACTAGCAAAACTAGAGCCTCTAGGCCTAAGTATTTCCTTCCCATCCTAGAATAAGACCTAAAACCCCTTCTTCTCAATCATCACAACAAAAATCATGCTATATCTGACTCCTAGTACAAATAGTACATCCTAGATCCTCATCACTCGTCTTTTCTCCATCTAGAATGGCACAACACCCGATCCTCGAAGCTCTAACTGACTCTTGTCGTCTAGCATCATATGCAACTTTGAGTCACATTCAGCTAGAGTCTCAAAAACCTCCTATGACCCTGACATATGTTTTTTCGCACCACTTTCCATGTACCATCCATCCTCATCGACAGCGCCCTTTGAGAAATGAGAGATCATAAGAAAGTCCTCCTCCTCCAATCTCCTTTTGAGATCATCTATCTCAGCAGAAGTGGCAACATCGACAACCTGCTTTCCTTTCTTCTTCTCATCATCTCCCTTCTTCTTCATTGTAAATCTCAACGAAAAATGATCTATCTCACCATAGTTGAAACACTTAACTCAATTCCTCCTTCTACTTACCCTTCATTCCCACTCCAAGTGCCACGTCATCATCAAAAGTCTTCTTCTTTGGATGAAGATCCTTGTCTCGCAACTCTTCCTAAATGAGGTCATCCCATAGCCTATTCCTGTCTAGAAACTTATTTCTAGCAATTATTCCTTTGATAAAGGGCTTCCATTCCTCAGTGAACCCTTTCAAGGTGATCCTCACCATATCTCCATCTGAAATAGTCACACTGATAGCAGCAAGATCATCTTTGACCTAAGGCAATATCGTTAAATATGAAGTCACACCTTAACCAATATCAGCTTGGCGGACTTCAACTTATCTTCCAATACCAATACCCAGTTCTCATTCTTACTCAGGAACAAATTATGAAGATCCATCCACATCTCATGTGTGGTGTTCTTCCCAAAAAAATCAGGTATTAGGGAATCCTTCACACCATCAAGGATGATCAATTTCACCCTCGTATCCAAATATTCATATATTTGCATCTCCTTAGGGTCAATTGGCTTCTTGATGGATTTCTCAGTAAATTACCATATCATGTTGACCTGCAAGACCAACTTGATCCTTTCATTCCTTGGACTGTAGTTGGAAAACCCCTCCAACCTATCCTCATACTGGATGCTAGCCTGCAACTTTGACATTGTCACCTACAATGATCCAATAAACTTGTATTCAAGTTATGTGTTTTACAAATGGATGAGGAAATGTCCTTCACTCACCTCCTATTTATACACAAATATAAGGTCTCCACTAATTAATGAAGGGTCATGTCTATTGGACAAAGTCTCCTCGAGACTACGCGACTTGACTGTCCAAACATTAATGACAACTTCAAAAATTAATAACTTCATTTCTAGAGCTCTGATTTGAATGATCTTTGGAGCATAGAATCGTCATTCCAAGTTCTATCTCCTAGAATTTTCTCATGCTCAAACTCTTCATGGTTTTGTCCCAAATATCGATGGGTGCAAAACCCCAACCTTGGGTTCCAATCCCACAAGTGACTCTTGTGGCACTTTGTCCTCCAATTCTCAAACCCTAAGGCTTGGAGTACCTCCCCAGCTACTCAAAAATCAGCATTCAAGAGAATTCATTCAACTGGTTATTTGCTACAATACTTTTAAACCTTCATTCCATGTTTTTAGTTCTTTAACTAGTTCCACATCAACATCATTTTTTCTCAAATCATGATACTTGTTTCATGTCATTCATGGGGGATACATCAAGATCCTCCTATGATGGGTCACTTCCTATTGACATTAGCTCATTATCTAATAATTTGACTTAGAAACACTTCCTTCAGTACCTTGGGACTTGTATACATCAATGGAAAGTTTCCTCTCTCTCGGCAACAGGTTTTCATCATTAGCCTTCGACCAAAAAAATCTTTGCAGTATTCGACTTCAACTCATTCATTCACACCATATGGATTGTTGTTGCAGGTGAGAACACCCTAGGATCTTGGGTTGAGAACCCCAATAGAGTGGAGGACAAACCACAACAAAAAATTCTCAGGCAATCAACCTAAATGCTTATTCTACTGAACTATGTAAGAGTTTCCTTACCTGGAATTCCTACGTTTGAGTAGATCCCGCAAGGTGAAAACCCTCAAATTCTCTTAACTTCTTTGAAACATGAAAATTATTCAAATGAAACATATACATCAGTAGAAACATAAAGCATGTTCATGATATTAACTTTAAATCATATAAATGAATGAACAATTACACATCAATGTAAGATTCATAAACGAATTACAATATAAATAGATGCATAAACACATTTAATATAAAAAACAAAACAACACTCCTTTATTGAAGTTAGCTACAAGTAAAGTGGAGAAATACAACCTGAGTCCTTCTTCGACTCTAAGTGGAACCTTCCTCCGGGTCCGTGCTTTCCAGGCCTTAGCAATCTTCCTCCGTCACCAATTCAAGGATATCTCAAGAAAGATGAAGGATATCTCCAACAAGGAAACAAGGGTTTCGGATATCTCCAAAAAGGAAACAAGGGTTTCTTGAATCTTTGGGGAGTGCAAGAGGCACAAGGATTTCATCAGAATCGATCAGGGATAATCTCACTATAGTATTAATATCTCATATCTTCTCCCTTAAGGCCTTCCCATGGAGGTTTATTTATACTTCTCCAAAATAGTTTTTTTAGTTGGGAAATAGTTGGTCCATGGGAAATAGGAGGTGAGTAACAGGTAAAACCCATAAATCCACCTAAAATTAAGGAAATTTATTTTTTTTTAAGTGTTTTAACATATGTACGTGGGTTGGGTATATGCTGACCCGCGTGTACATGCTTTTATCACAAGGAAAAGTAGTGTATAGGGAATAAAACACTGTTTTTTTTTAATTTTGGACCAAGTCTAGAAGGAAGGGTTGCCCTAGGCCATAATCAGAGCATCGGATCTACCAAGAGTGGTGAATGGTGCTATAACATATGCCCCGTAGTATATGAGGTCAGAAGGGGTACATGATGGCTAAAATGTATTAATTGTATAGAAGGAATCATGTCGAGACCGATGAGGAGTTCACCAGAATTCAGCTTGCCAAGCTAGTGAAAGTGATCAAAAAGAAATTGTTGTTTGAGGCAGGCATACCAAGCTCAGAAATAGTAAAGCATGTTTGCATATCAATTAAAAAAGAGGATCCAATATGCATACAACTATAAAGGAACTGGAAATACATAATGGATCATCTGATAATAATCAAGAAAGTACATATCTGAGTATCAGACATAAAGAGCTGATCAATGATGCTAAAGTATGAAGTTGATCACTGAAGTCAAGAAAGGGATCCAAATAGTACCAAGTGAACATGATGGAATAAATGGTATTAAACAAAAACTCAGGGGCCAACATATAAGATATCATTGTAATGAACTACAATATATAAGGTGGATAGTGTCAACTAGTAGATACAGGAGCAACTGACAAGTGAATCATGACATGCTGATGCAAACCTGAGGTCTTCACCAACTTCTGTGGTACAATTCTACATAATGGGAATAAATGATCTGAAGTTGACCATGTGATAAATCGTTTGATTACCGGTCATTGATGTATACCATTAACAAATGCGAGGTTACTCACCGACAATGATGATGGGATTCAAAGTACCCAGTACAATCTAACAAGTGCGAATAAATGAGTTGTAGTCGAACACTTGGAAGAATCTATCAATCAGAAGACAATGATGTTTTCCCACTATCGATAGTGAAGGAATCTGCCATTAATGACTGCAAACCCTAAGGTACTACTAAATGGACTCTAGATCTCTTTCCCGGAGAAATGAGTTGAAGTCGATGGGAAAATATCCGCTAGAAGGAAGGCATTAAGGCATCCTTCATAAATCTAGTGTGAGTGTAACCTGTAGGCCAATAATGTGGAAGGAATCAGGTGAAAAAAGATGTAGTAACCCAACCGAAGCACATTTTCAGTGTACACAAGATGTGGCTAGTGCACGATAGAAACCCTCTGAACCAACCAATAATGGAAACTGACACAAAGGCGAGGAATCCACCAATAGGTTCAAATGGAAACCAAGGCACTGTATGAATCCCAATGTGTGATAATAAAAGCTGATGTCAAACACAAGGGAAATCACTCAGTCAAAGACCCATGATATTGAATGATGTTGAGCACAAGGTGACCTATCAATAATGAAAATAGGGCCAGAGTGTGGCTCTAGATCTTCCCTTAGAGCAATTTTTCATATTAGATAAGAGCAAGATCCGCCAGCAAGAAGTCAATGGAGACCTTCTCAAACTGGCATGAGCAAAGGACCAATATAGCCAATGTGATAATGAAAATGATGCTAACAACAAGGGATGGTCCACTGAAAAATAGGTCAAGAGACACTACAGAGAGGTTGGCTCATGTTTACATCCCTTGAACAAAAAAACGACTCAGTTTTAACTACATGGCAACATATGATACCTTTGTATAAGTTCCTCATGTAGGAGTGTTGATGCCTCTAAAATGGCTGCATAAACATTAGGGAAAACCACCCAGTCCGGACCTTAGAGCAGCTCCTTTTCCATTTGGTGTGGTGGCTCCAACTGGATGTAATGGGACCAGTTTCCCAGTGATATATGAGTTGATGGATGATTGATTTGTAATGGATAATGGGAGTGATAAGTGCTTTATTTTAAAGTCAAAAATATACAAAGATAACTAATCTATCTCGTGTATTCTTCTCTCAATGCGATTCTTGATTGTTTCTATTGACAAGTAAACATGAAGATGACTTACTCATAAATAAAAATATGCTTTCATATGATAATTAATTTGTACAATTAATTGAACAAAGTAAGAATTAAAACATTATTGCACTAATCATAATATATCACAGACAATATATATATATATATATATATATATATATATATATATATATGTATGAAAGATGACAATTTAGAAACATTCAGTAATGACAGGTTAAAGAATTGTTGTAGAAACATATACACATCAATAACAACAAAGTTGATAAATGCTAATTCTCATAGAAAAATAAAGAGAAAACATAGATAGTAGTACCGTGTGCATTTGGATCTCCTCCAAAGTGAATCACATTCAAATTCTACCTTCTAATTTGGAAATACTTTCATAGGAAGCAAACTTCTTTGTCAAAATTCAGAATTATGGTCCAGTCTTTTATAAAAATAAATATATCGGAAGTACAATAATGCAACTCCCAACTTAAGTCTTAATACAAAATTTCGGACCCTTTCCAAAAACATGAAAGGGTCTATAAATACTAAAAAAATAACAAACTAAGAAAGAAAGTTGCTATGAGCTGGTATAACCAAAAACACAAAAATATGGGATTTATCTTGAAATAGTAGTGCAATAATCGGTTGAAAGGATTCACTATATCAGCTTATTTTTTTGTGATCGCAGTTGAAAAATGGTAAGCATTGGCTGGACCTCTGGTGGCTAACTCATACGAGAGTGTAACTGAGCTGTAAATGTGGCATTGGCAAGTTTGGGGATCATGTGGTTGATCGCATTTGTGAGACACTTCATTGCCATTTGCTGACTATGCAGTTTTACAAGGATAAACCAAAACGTTTCCCATGTTAAGCTGTGAATGCCTCCGATCAGTTTTTCTCTTTGCATCAGCTCCTGTTTCCACTATTTTTCTAATGATTTCACCTTTTGGAGATTGCCTGGAGAGCATTTTGTTATTAGATTAGATAAATATAAAGTATTGTTGATTAACTCAATTAGATTATTTGTTGTTGATCTGCATCTGGATGTAGCTCTCTCAACTTTCATTAACTAAGACTCCCATTCGGAAAATAGAATTTCTTTATGTGACTCCTGTATCTTTGGCATATTGGCAGCTTTTCCTTCTTTTGAATCTTGCCAAGATAGAAAATTAGTTAATATTTCATCTGCCTTCTCTAACTCAAGCCTTGCATCCACTGATTTTTCAATCATAGATGCTGAGATATCACATAAAGGAACGACCAATGATATATTATGACATAGAAGGTCCAATTGTTGGGATAAAGCCTTGGTCATCTCCAAGGCTTCAATTCTGAATTCATCCACCTAGGGATATCCTTTAAATCACTCTATTTGATCTTTTATTTGGGCAATCGGCTTTTATTTTGATTTCTTCACCTACTCGTTCAATAGCTATAGTTTAATCAATGCTTGAGACAACTCTTGTTGCTTATGGATGGCCTGTTCATCAATTCTTTTCTTTTCATTAATTAATTTCTCCTTCAGGTGTTCATTAAGTTGTCTCTGTTCTGCCAACTACTGTTCAAGCTGCTCTATTTTTTGTTGTTGTTCTACCAATTGTGCCTCTAGCTGAATGATCGACTGGTCTTTTTCCTTCAATAAATGACTAACCTCTAAAGCCTTATCTATTGTTACCACTGTATATGCTCCGACATACTGAGAAAGTCTGGTTAAATCTTTGGAGGGATTTATTTCCTCCCTCCATACCACATTCATCATTTCCATCTGAGGAGTCAAAAGAGGAGAGTGATCAATTTTCCTCTTCTTCCTCTGACTTTTGACTACGGTCCTATGCTTAGGGTTGTAGAAGACATCCAGTGGTGGCATTTCTTCTATATGCAAAACAATCTCATCAATGGGATTTTTAGGGATGATCTCTATGTCTTTATGAAGCTTGGGTGGGTTGCTTATTCCTACAATTGGAACTGTGTTGACCACTAATTTCTGTTCCTGTAGACGCCTCTGGTGTAGTGAACCCTTGGGTTTTCTTTGGATTACTGATGATAGAATCAAATTGTTCCCATTCCTTGATTAACTTAGGGTCAATATTAATGTGTGTATCAAGGGTTTCACTAACAATTACTTTCTTCTGCTCCTGTTCTAGTGTCTTCTTCTTCTTAGGAACCTTTTCAATTTCAGGAGCATTCTCAGTAATTTTCTCCTCAACATAGCCTTGAGGTCGTACCATAGATGTTTTTAATAAATCTAGGGGCAAGGTTTCCAATCTTTGAGCCCTGAGCCTATTGAATTTCTCTAATCCTTCTGTTCCCAATTTAGTCTTAGCCATTTCTTTGATCTGGGAAAATATTTCTACTGAAACAAACAAGTCATCAAAGCTATCCTCTTTATGATCAAATATGGTGATTTTAGCCTGAGAGGTAACATTGTAGGCAACCTTTCTAGGGTCATACTGCCTTTTTGGAATAGTTGCAAGTTTTAACAACTTGATTTTCTCGACCTCCTTCTCTGCATGTTTAAAATCATGCACGGTAAACACACCACAACGAAGGGGAAATGTAGGCCACATGTGTTTCTTAGAATCCCTAAGGGTCTTTGACATCCTTGCAACTGTTATCTGATATCCTAATTCCTAGGCCAGTGGTTTATTGGGGATGTGCAGTGGAAGAACATAAGGATCAAAAAGACTGCCGAAAATCCTTATATATGTGAATTTTTCTTCTCCAAACCAACTGCCAACTGCAGTTAAGTCGACCATTGCCTCCTGGGTTAACCTAGGAACAGGCTTATTGAGCATGGCATAATGTGCAGGAAGAATAAAACCATGACAAATTCTATACAGGTGGTTCTTATAATGGGCTTTCCATAGCTCCTTATGATAGATGTGAACGGGATTGGGATCCTGGGGAGTCCATTTCCATCCAAGAATGGAATATTCAGAATTAAAACAGATGGTGTCCATAATATAGGCATTGAATTAAAAGGGAGGTATCACCTAGGTAGTCACAAACCTCTTTCTTCTATATTCAAGTATCTCGGTGGCCATTTTATCATACAAGATTTTTGCCTAGTCCATGATATAGCCATTAATTGCAGCCTCCATTAAAGGAACCATTTCTATAAAGAACTGAGCAGAATTATGGACTCTGAAGAATATGGACATCATTGCACCAGCATAATAATAAGGAAAGGCTAATGAATCTACAGAGTACATACCTGATGTCTTGTGCTTGTGTTTATTTGGGAAATGTCTCCATTACCTGATACGGTCTGATTCAATGTCGTTTTCCTTGGCAAAATCTTCTAAGAATGCTTTATTATATTGCTTCTCTGGCTAGGGTAAATGGTACATTTGTCTAAGATCCTTTGCTTTAAATGACCCGAACACTTTTCCTTTGGTTGTAATGAATGTCCTGTCTATGGTTGCAATGCTCTCAACAATCCATCTGACGATGTCATTATACGGAAAAACTTTGGCACGCACTACTATTCTGTGTAGGTATGAGCAGGCCAATTCTTTCAACGTAGTCTTTGATTTGCTTGTAGAATTTGTTGTAGCTTCTTCTTAGAGTTCTTTAGGCTCTTTTGCTTCTAGTAAATTATAGATACTCTCCCAGCTTGCTTTTCCTAAATCAAGGCAAGTCGTATTTGATATCAATCCTTTCTTATTCGGCTCTGGTTCTTTAAATAGGACAAGGGCCTTGGCTTTCTTCACCTTCTTTCCCATTTTTTTTGGATTCATGAGCTTAGAGTAGTTATGCACAGACAATGGAAAATTTAACAGAGAAATATTCCTGCTGAAAGTTAATAAGGAATGAAAACAGCTATGGTAATTCGCATATGATAAACCAAGCGTAATTAAGTATCATCATGGGTGAAATCCACGAAGGATTCACACTTCACTGCGAAATTAATGAACATCATAACCACAAATCGTAGTAAATAAAAGTAATAATTACCAGACGCATCGGACATATGCTTGATGATCCTTTCAAACATGTCTTTAGATTTTCCCGATCTGCAATCAGCGATAAATCGTGAATCGCAATCGGGAGATTCAATTGGTCAGGCTTAACGTTTCATACTAATAGCTCTGATCGCGATGAAAGAATATAATAAGGCAGAGGGGTAATCAGCGCATTGTTTGATTTATTACCTTTTCGTCTATTATTGCTTTTATGTTTTTTGCCTACTAATAAAACCTTTTGGTGGTTCTTGAAACATGTGCCTTACTTTATGATATCACTTTCCTCCCCGAAGTTCGAAATGGCTTCCGCTATGTATCACGTAATATGCGCGATTTTCGGCTGCGTTTATGTTATCAGATCAGAGGTTTAGAAAAGAGCTTTTAGTATGCAGTGTGGCTTAACTTAGCGATATGTGATCTCCGATCGCATTATCACATCAGAGATGTACCCATGATGGGTTTCTAAAAGGATATTTCATATTTTATCAAAAGGTTTTGGATAATAGCTCTATTGCATCGGGCCTTTTGATAAGGTTTTTTATGTGTGATATGATTAATGCCAGGCAAGCGATTTTATTAAATCACTAATTTACTAAGTTTATTAAAAACAGACCCATTTCTAATTAAAGTTTTTGATAAAAAAAAATTAAGAAATGGGGGGTTGTTGTACAACACAACAATTGGCGATTCACTAGAAGAAACACTTATCTCTGAGAAAGTAATGCAATATTCTAACTTTCTTAATTTGAAAACCTTTGAGTATAGACAAAATCTAAAAATAATTAGATAATCATTAACTCTGAACATAATGAAAAATGTTTTTGCAATTCCTTTGCTTATCTTAAAATTAAAAACATTCTAAGTTTATTTAAGCCTTGGTTGGTTGATAAAGATAAAACAAGAAGTTTTCTCCAAATTAGCTTATATAATGGCTCTGTTGTCATAGGTAGAGCCTCTGCTTCCAGCAAACGTTTATAGTCTTGATAGGTTTACCTTTTAACCATTCAATCATTCATTGTCCCATCCATTTCAAAGAATAATTTCTAAGAGTAAATCCAAAAAGATATGTTTCCACATATTTTCTTTTTCGCATTTTCCATCTTCTTTATTTCTTATTTTAAAAAATAAAAAGCCATTGTCCTGGTTTGGTGGCTAGCTGTTGACAATGCCATTCACTGGTTATAATTTAACTGAACAAGTTGGCTCGTGATGAGACCCCTTGTCTTATAATTATAAGCCATTACCCTGTTTTGATATGAAGTATTGGTAATGTCAGTTTAATTAGTTCCCTATGATCATGGTAAGCAGGCTCGTAAAGAGACCTCTTATCTTTTATATCAAACATATTTTAGACTTACACTCTGAAAAACCATAATCTTTGTGGATGAGGTGAATGATTTACTTCTTAAGAGAATATGGATGACAATGTAAGAGTTGTACATGTGAAGTTTGGATAGGCCTTTGCTTTTTATAGATAACCTCATTCGGGCTTTAACAACTTGGAATGATTTACAGTATTTTCAAGGTTTGAAAAGATCTTACAAAAATAAAAGAGGTTTTTAGAGTTTAATTCTATCTAATTCCCTAGCACTTCCTCCTTTTCCTTTAAGGCTTCCATTTATCAAAAAGTAAATATTAACACTATTTTCTTTAAGCAACCTTCAAAACAATAAAGGCCAATAGAAAGCTATTTACAACTTTATTTTCTAGCAAACAAAGAAAACTGAAAATTCACACAAATACGACTGCAAATTGAATATTTACAAATAAGAAGGGGTTACCGCCTTAAGTAAAGAATTTCTTCAAGATAAGCCCATTGATAGGAAGATAATCTCTCTTTCCGAATAGATCTTGCAATATCAATGTTGATGGGCCTATCTTCTCGAAGATTTGAAATGGTTCTAGCCACATTTTCTTAAATTTAGTGTGTTTACCTTTATCTTTGTGAGCTTTGTCCCATTTCAGAACAAGATCACCAATCTATAGAAGTTTTGTACCAGTAGAAATTGTAGCAAAAGAAGACTTAATAACCTGTTGATGCTTTGCATGTGTAATTTTGGCTTTTTCCCTTTCTTCTTATAATTTAAGGATTTGATTATATCTCAATTGAATAAAAGATGAGGGGTTTTCTTCAATAAACTGCACTAAGGCTAGAGATGGGAGTGCCAAGTTTGTTGGTATGAAAACTTCCTTTCCATACACTAAATTGAATGGAGAAGTGCCTATTGAGGCCTTTTGCATTATGCGATCTTCCCATAATGCAAATACTAAAGACTTGTGCCAATTCTTTTGATTCTGATCAACAATTCTCTTAATGATTTTGATGATATTTTTATTAGTTGATTCTACTAAACCATTACCCTGAGGGTAGTAGTTTGCAGAGTATTTCAATTTAAGCCCTCTTTTAATAAAAAATTCAAGTATGGCATTTCCATATAAATAAGATGCATTATCGAAAATGAGAGCATTAGGTACACCAAACCTGGTAATGATGAACTGATCTATGAAGTCAATAATTGCCTCAGAATTCGCTACCCTCAAAGGAATTGCCTCTACCCACTTTGTAAAGTAATCCGTGGCTGTAAGGATATATATGTGATGTTTGGAAGAATGTGGAACAATCTCTCCAATGATATCTAGTCCCCATTGTTCAAATGGTTGTTCAATGTTGACCAGTTGTAAGGGAAAAGATGGCTTCCTTTGTCTTCCACTGGCAATCTGACACATTCTGCATTTTCTTACATATTCATGGGAATTCTTAAACAACGTTGGCCAATAATAACCAACATGTATTATTTTGTGAGTTGTTGTATCACCTTGAAAATGTCCTCCTGCTGGACCATCATGCAATTCTTGCAAGACCTTTTGTGCTTCAATTTTTTCAAGGCATCTTAACAAAACCGAATCATAATTCCTTCTAAACAACACATTATCAATAATATTGAAATGTTTTTCTTTCAATCTTAAAGCACATTTATTTTTGTAAGAGAGATTAGAAGGAGCGTACCCATTTTTTAAAGTAAAATAGAAAATTTGCATATTTAGATTTAGGGTTGATGGTTCTTATCTCATTGATTTCCTCAATATTATTTGAACCTTCATGTTCCTGAATGTTAGAATCTCTTGCTAACAACCTGCAAAAACCTTGACCTTTGACCATTTTCGCTGGTTTAATGTCCAAATCATATTCTTGTAATGTTGTAACCCAATTTGCCCTCTTTTCTCCTAACTCCTTTTGGACTAGTAATTGTCTCACTGCTGAAAATGGGACTATTACTTTTGTATGAGTTTTTAAGAGGAAAGGCCTAAAGTGTTTACTAGATTTTAACACAACGAAAGCTTGTTTTTCTACTTAAGAATAATTAAGCTCAACACCTTGGAGATTTGAACTAAAAAATGATATGGGTGCTTCCATGTTTTGATCATTGATTTGTGTCAATTTGCATAGGAAGTATCGGATGCCAAAGTGTATAAAATAAAATGATTGGAAAAATTTGGAGTGTTTAATGTAGGAGCATTTATGATTTCCTATTTGATTGAATCAAAAGCTTCCTTTTCTTTATGCCCCCATTTGAACAGTGAATTTTTCTTGATCATGGTCTATAATGGTAAAACAATCTATGAAAAATTTGGAACAAACCTTTTTACAAAAATTATTTGACCTAAAAATGATTGCATTGATTTTTTATTGTGTGGAAGTGGAATATCAGAAATCTCCTTAATCCTTTCTGGATTGATATAAATACCATCTTTTAAGACAATAAACCCCAAGAGTTTACCTTGGTCAAGAGAAAAAAATGATTTCTTGGGATTCAATGAAATCCCATACCTTTTACAGCATTCAAAGATTTGTTTCAAATCATGTAAATGATTTTATCTTTTCTTGGAGAAGACAGTAATGTCATCCAAATAGACAACAACTGACTTATTAATTAAACCTTTGAATGATATATCCATTTCTCTCTGGAAGGTAGCCCCAACATTAATCAAACCGAAAGGCATTCTTTGGTAGGTATACGTTCCCCACTTAGTTCTGAAAGTAGTCTTGAGTCTGTCGTCTGGATGCACCAATATTTGGTTATATCCAGAAAAACCATCTAAGAAAGACATTAATTCAGAACCAGCTATTGAATGAAGAGTTTACTCCATTGTTAGTAGCGGGAAGTTATCCTTTTGGCTAGCTTTATTAAGATTCCTGAAATCAATGCAAATTCTAATGTCACCGTTCTTCTTTCTAACGGGCACTAAGTTAGAAACCCACTTTGAATGTCTAATAGGGAAAATTATCTTAGCCTTCAAGAGTTTGTTTTAACTCCGGTTTAATCTGACTTTCTAAGTTCGGATGAATTTTCCTCAACTTTTGTTGTACTAGCTTCTCTTCGGACATCATTGGAATTGTATGATGTATGATAGAAGTATCATATGTTTTTAAGTCATCATAATTCCAAGCGATAACATTTTTATATCTATTCAAAAGTCTTAGAAAGGCAAGTATTTCTTCTAAAGTAAGTCCTAATCCCAGATTGATATTTTGTGGTTTGGCCTTAGTGCCAAGATTTATTAATTCAAATTTCAAATTAGAACTTTGAAGTTTTGAATTGGTAAATTGCTTAAACCTATCCTTGATGTCATATGGATCCTCAAGCTTGACTACTGATTTAGGTATGGAATTTTCCTCAAGTCTTTGCTTCATTTGAAGATCATGATCACTCTCATCAATAATCTAATCATCATAGGATTTCTCAGAAGTTAAGAAATTCAAAATGTCATCATCATGATTGAATACCCGCCAGTTAGTGACATTGTCTGGAACTGATGGTCTAAAAATTAATTCAACTGAAAATATATCAGAGTTGTAATCCTCGGATGGGAGGAGGTTAGAAGCAACATTGCCTAGTAAATTAGCTGCTACATTGTGAGATCTAGGAATGGGAGAAATATTAAATGCTAGAAAATGAGATATAAGGTCTTGAACCAAGGATTGATAATGTTTAAGATGAACAAAAAAGCAATGTATAGTATTTCTTACTTGCTTGATAACAATTTCAGAGTCACCAAATACTTTAAGATATTGCACTTTCAAGCCTATTTCTTTGTAAAGTCCTTGGATCAATGCTTCATATTTAGCAGTATTATTTGTACACTCAAATTCTAATCTACATGATAACATAGTTTTTTCTCCCTTAGGACTAACTAAAATACATCCTACTCCTGCACCGCCATTGCATTTTGACCCATCAAAATATAAAGACCAAAATAGAGGTTTATCTACAGTTTTATTTACAATTTCCTCAACAATATTAACACACCTTGATGTATCTGTATGAGAAAAATTTTCTATTTGAGATGTGAAACTATTAACTGAGAAAGGTGATGATTGAGCATTAAAATTACCAAAGAATTATTCAGATGAGTAGTTGTCGAGAAATTTATTATTGAATGCTATGGGTTAGTTTTCTTGCTCAAATTCTATTACATCATGAGTCATATGCTTCTCCCGATCGATCTTAGTATAAATTGGAAGCCACATATGAGACCAATCGGTAGAAATGTAACCATGGAGTTTCTCATACCAATCCCTGCTTAGAATTAAACCATCAAACTCAAGAATGTCAGCAATCAATATATCAATTCCCTGAACTACCCTTGGATCAGCTGATAACCTAATGGTAACTGAATTGATTTCTCCCAATACTTGAACCTTAGTTCTTGTAGGTTTTAACCCTGTACAGAAATTACCTGCATACGAATTCTAAAACACAGAAAATAAATAATGCGAGAGCATAACACATAAAACACATATACACAGAGATTTTCCCCTGGATCCCAAAAACAGGGCTACCATCTTGATTTTTCATTATCTTCCCTTCAGTGTTATAATACATATCTATACATGCCGAAGCATCCAATACCATGGACCGAAAACCATTCCTTCCAAAAAAACATGTGCGAAAATCATGCACAAACCATAGGTGGGTCCGCCTAACCTAACATAGGGTCCAAAACCAAAATTTTTCAGGGTGCTGCCCTAGACCCCATAAAGTGGGGTTTCGGGTACACCTCAAACCCCCTGTGTCCCCACCCCCCCACTACATAATTAGCGCAACGAAGGGGGGCTCCGCCCCCACTCTAACCCCCCAGTTAACTACGTGGGCTAGTCATGGAAAGAATATAACATAACCCAACATTCTCCCACTTGTTTTTTTCTTTCCACAGGGGGCCACAACAGATCTTAGTCATTTTTCCAGTCTTGAAACACCCATTGTCTCTCTACACCAAGAGAACTTCTTAGAGCTCATAGATTTTGTCAATGCATCTGCATTATTCTTCAAAGTTTCCACCTTTACCAGCAACACCTTTTTGTCTTCTATCATATCCCTCACAAAGTGATACTGAACATCAATGTGCTTTGTCTTTGAATGATATGCGGGGTTCTTTGCTAAGAAAATTGCACTTTGGCTATCATAGTCTATCCTTATAGCTCCCTGTACTAACCCCATACTTGAACACAATCTCTGCAACCAAACTCCTTCCTTGCTTGCATGAGTGGCTATCATGTATTCTGCCTCTGTAGTTGATAGCGTTACTATAGATTGTTTCTTATTCATCCAACTGACTACACCTCCAAATAGGTTAAACACATACCCACTTGTAGATATTCTCTGATCTAAATCTCTAGCCTAGTCTGCGTCAACAAAGCCAATAATATTTAAAACTCTGTCCAATCCTGGTCTTCCTTGGTAGCACAAACCATAATCACTAGTGCCACGCAAATACCTGAAAACCCACTTCACTGCTATCCAGTGCTCCTTCCCTGGTTTTGACATAAACCTGCTCAATAATCCCACTGCATGTGCAATGTTTGGTCTAGTACAGACCATTGCATACATCAAGCTACCGAATGCACTTGCATATGGAACACGGGACATTTCCTCTTCCTCTTCTTGTGTCTTGGGACACTTTTCAGCAGATAACCTCACACCTATAGGAATAGGAACCTTCACCGGTTTACTATCATGCATATTAAACATCTGTAGTATTGTCTCAACATATTTCCTCTGGTTTTAACTATAGCTTCCTCTTTGCTCAATCCCTTTTAATTTCCATGCCAAAAATATAGTTTGCAGCACCAAGATGTTTCATGTCAAATTTGGAGGACAATTGGGTCTTCAAATCCTAGATAATTTCTTTGTCATTTCCAACCAACAACATATCATCCACATACAAGACCAGATAAATAACATGGTCACCAATTAATTTAAAATACACACACTGATCTGATTTTCTTCTAGTGAAGCCAAGTCCCCATATAAATGTATCAAATTTCTGATACCACATCCTTGGTGATTGTTTTAACCCATACAGAGACTTCTTTAACTTGCATACCAGTTCTTTCTTACCCTTCACTGTAAAGCCTTCAAGTTGCTTCATGTATATTTCCTCTTCCGGATCCCTGTGAAGAAATGTTGTCTTCACATCCATCTGTTCTACCTCAAAATCAAAAGCAGCAACAACAGATAAAAGTAATCTAATAGAAGTTACCTTGCCAACATGAGAAAAAATATCACCAAAATCAATTCCCGGCACCTAGGAATAACATTTTGCTACCAACCGAGCTTTGTATTTCTCCACCTTTCCTTCTGCATTTGTCTTCTTTTTGAACACCCATTTGCTGCCAATGGGTTTCTTTCCAGCCAGCAACTCCACCAGATCCCAAGCCTCATTTTTGTGCAAAGATGCCATTTCATCAATCATGGCCTCTTTCCAAAGTTTTCCATCCTCTGAATCTACTACTTCCTTCACAGTTCTGGGATCATTGTCAGTAATAGATAAAGAAAAATTTGAACAGAAAGAAGATCGACTATACCTTTTTGGCTGCCTCATTTCTCGAACTCATCTTCTCACACCCGGAGTTTATGGCTCTTCATCTTCTGATTCCTCCTCTGTTGTAGATTCTGATTCTTCCTCCTTGAGCTCAAACTCTATCTTCTCAGGATCCTTTGGTTGGACTTCATGTTTAATAACATCTTTTACCTCTCTGAACACCACGTCCTGGCTGTACACAACCTTCTATGTGACTGGGTTCCAAAGCTTATAACCCTTTAAACCATCCTTATACCCAATAAAGATGCACTTTTTAGATTTACTATCCAACTTGGTTATTTTCTCTTTTGGAACATGTACATATGCATCACATCCAAATACCCTTAGATGTGAAAGAGAGGGTTTCTTACTAGTCCATACCTCTTGTGGAGTCTTATCCTCCAACGCTGATGAAGGTGACTTGTTGACTAGGTAACATGCAGTATCCATTGCCTCTACCTAGAATTCATGTCCTATCCCGGCACCACTAAGCATGCTTCTTGCCCTTTCCATCAACGTCTTGTTCATTCTTTCTGCAACTCCATTTTGCTGAGTTGTATATGGAGTAGTCTTTTGCCGTGATATACCACACTTCTTACAGAATTCTTCAAATTCCTTGCTACAAAACACTCCAGCATTATCTGTCCTCAGCACCTTTATCTTCTTCTATGTCTGGTTTTCCATCAGAGCCTTAAATTCTATAAACCTGGCAAAGACTTTAGATTTCTTCTTAAGGAAATATATCCATGTATTCCTCAAGAAGTCATCTATAAATTATACACAGTACACAGACTTACCCAGTGATGGAACCTTCACAGGTCTAAACACATCACTATGCACAAGCTCTAATATCTGTTTCATCCTCTTACCACCAGAGGGGAAACGCACACGATTCTGCTTGCCATATACAGAGAAATCAAAATCCAGAGAGCTATTACTCATACCTTCTACCATACCTTTACCATGAAGTATTTGAAGGCCCTTCTCTCCAATATGTCCAAGCCTTTAATGCCACAACATGGTCTTC